>CAUYQU010069261.1:0-13284 GCA_963574635.1 Cheracebus regulus
TCGATTCTTTGTATTAAAATATCCCAGCATATCACATTATTGAACACATTAATCCTAGCTTATAAAACATTGAAGCATACAAGCAAAGTAACAGCATAAAAATTAAAATATCAACTCCAGAGCTTCTGCACAGCAAAAGAAACAATCGGTAGAGTGAATCAGCAACCAACAGAATGGGAAAAAATTTTTGCAATCTACTCATCTGACAAAGGGCTAATATCCAGAATCTACAAAGAACCAAAACAGATTTACAAGAAAAAAAACAAACAAGCCCATTCAAAAGTGGGTGAAGGATATGAACAGACACTTTACAAAAGAAGACATTTATGAGACTAACAAACATATGAAAAAATGCTCATCATCACTGGTCATTAGAGAAATGCAAATCAAAACTACATTGAGATACCATCTCATGCCAGTTAGAATGGCGATCATTAAAAAAATCTGGAATCAACAGATGCTGGAGAGGATGTGGAGAAACAGGAACACTTTTACACTGTTGTTGGGAGTGTAAATTAGTTCAACCATTGTGGAAGACAATGTGGTGATTCCTCAAGGACCTAGAAATAGAAATTCCATTTGACCCAGCAATCCCATTACTGGGTATATATCCAAAGGAATATAAATCGTTCTATTATAAGGACACAGGCACACGAATGTTCATTGCAGCATTGTTTACAATAGCAAAGACTTGGAACCAAATGCCCATTGATGATAGACTGGACAGGGAAAATGTGGCACATATACACCATGGAATACTATGTTTCCATAAAAAACGATGAGTTCATGTCCTTTGTAGGGACATGGATGAACCTGGAAACCATCATCTCAGCAAACTGACACAAAAACACAAAATCAAACACCGAATGTTCTCACTCATAGGCGGGTGTTGAACAATGAGAACACGTGGACACATGGAGAGGAGCATCACACACTGGGGTCAGTTGTTGGGGGCTAGGGGAGGAACAGCGGGAGCGGGGTGGGGAATTGGGGAGGGATAACATGGCGAGAAATGCCAGATATAGGTGATGGGGAGGAAGGCAGCAAACCACATTGCCATGTATGTACCTATGCAACAATCCTGCATGTTCTTCACATGTACCCCAAAACCTAAAATGCAATAAAAAATATATAAAATAATAATAAAAGAATTAGGGCTAACCTGCATGAGTTCATTATGGTTTCCCAATTACTGATACTCCTAAAATCCTGTGTTTTAATACCACTTTGACAATGAAAGTTAAAAAATTAAAATATCAAAACCTAATATTTTATCTCATGCCTAAGCTCTTCCCAAAATTAAGTTTAAATTGACAAACTTTTCCATATTAATTTAAAAGTTTAAGTCCTTTACATTGCACTTTCTTTTTCCAGAACTCAGATGAAAGCTCCAAGCTCAAAGATAAAAGTCACATATTCATTCTCTCTCTCTCTCTCTCTCTCTCTCTCTCTCTCTTTTTCAGATAGAGTCTCACTCTGTCACCCAGGTTGGAGTGTTGTGGCACAATTTTGGTTCACTGCAACCTCCACCTCTTGAGTTCAACTGATTCTTGTGTCTCAGCCTTCTGAGTAGCTGGGACTACAGGCGTGCACCACCACGCCCGCTAATTTTGTACTTTTAGTAGACATGGGATTTTCACCATTTTGGCCAGGCTGGTCCCAAACTCCTGGTCTCAAGTGATCCACCAGCCTTGGCTTCCCAAAGTGCTGGGATTACAGGTGTGAGTCACTGCAGCTGGCCAAAAGCCACATTTTCTTTAGAGGATCCCAAGAGTTGCCTTCTCCATCTCCTTCTCTTTCTGTTCTGTACTTATTTAGCTGCCATAATACATGACACTTTGTATTCTGCCAATAAATGCAAAGTGGAGGCAGCCATAAAGTAGTAGGCAAACCACTTAGTTGGCCACCAGAAGCCTAAAGTCCGTCTCTTATGTGATACCACAAACAAATCACTTACCCTCTCCAAATGGAGCTTCCCCTCTGTTAAATGTTGTCAAATGTATATATCCAACATGTTGCTGTTGTAACAAACCACTGAGAGTGTCTGTGAAAGCACTTGGAAAATTGTGAAGAACTATCCAAATGCAAAGTATGATTATTAATTTAGACTATTTCAGGATCAGGACTCCTGACCTCTTTATAAGGTTATCTGTCTTACCCTCCCTTGTTTATACATTTGGACTAGAATATCATTGGTACCATATTTTTCTGGATGACCCCAGTCTAAATTTCAAAAGGCAGTTTTTAGCACCTCCTCCAAGAAGACTTTTGTATTCTTCCCCTGTGTTAGGTATTTTCTCTTTAAGACTCTCAATAACCTGTGCTACCTTGATTAAAACACATGTCATGTTGTACTGTTTCTTAGATAAAAGGACTTCTCTTATTAACTAGATTTCCTCATATGTTAGTTCTTCTATTTCATGATTTTGTCTTTCTTTTAAAGTGCTAGTTTCCTTACCTGTTTGATGGTTTCTGTGTGTGTCCGCCTTTGCACTTGAGATTAACTGTTAGCATATTGTGAATGCTAATTATCTCCTTACTGAAGATTGACTACAGTGATTTTTAGTAAGGGCTGTACAGGTGCCATGATTTGCATGTGTCCTGTAAAGTTCATGTGTTGGGAACTTAATTCCCCACGTAGCAGTGCTGAGCAATGGCACCTTTGAGAGGGTGACTAGGTCATGAGGGCTCTGCTCTCATGAATGGGTTCATGTTGTTATTATGGGAATGGATTTGTCATCTTCAGAGTAGGTTTGTTATCAAAGTGAGCTCAGCTCTTTCTTGATTTCTCTTGCCATGTGATGCCTTCTGCCATGTTATGATGCAACAAGGAGGTCCTCACCAGATGTAGCCTCTCAAGATTGAACTTCTAAGCCCTCAGAACCATGAGCCAAATAAATTTCTATTTATAAGTTATCCAGTCTCAAGTATTCTTCTGTAACAGCATAAAACAGACTAAGCCAGCAGGATATGCCAATAGTTAGTTTTCTGAGTGGTAATGTCCTCAGTTGACATTTTTTCCTTTTCTACATTATATAAAAAGGAAGAAAGATGACATTCTAATACATGAAAGATAACTATTATTACAATGATCTAAAGTTGACTTGAACCATTTTTAGCATTCTTTTGACAAAAGATTTGTCAATGTCTCAAGCATCAGAAAACTTTATAAGGACAAAGGCTATACCTGTTCTTTATGTATTCACACTGTTCAGTGCACATAGAAAGTAATCAAATATTTTGGTTAAGTGAATGAATTAGGCACTTAGGAAGAAATGGAAGATATAAGTAGTAAAAATAATTTGATAAATTTACAAGGTCAATAGGAACACACAAAAAAGCCATGACTCATGTGTCCCCTTCTCTGCCCTGAAGAAAGTGGTTTTTCTCAGAGTTTCTACCAAGCAACAGAGCATACACAAGGGTTTTTCACCTCCCACTCCATCAGGACACAGATCTCATTACCTTGCAATTGTATGCAGCCTGGAAAGCAACCAGAGTGTCAGTTTACATAGCAAGGCTGCTAGAGGTTGTATGACATCTTTTAAACAACTTGAGCCCATAATAACCAACCTTAGTCCAAAACAGCCAATCACACTGTAGCCGGTCTTCAAACTGCAAGCCACAATTAATTCACCTTGTGAGCTCTTGTTATTACAAATAAAAATCATGGTATTAGAGGTGAGAAAATGCCACACATGATCAGAAATGAGTTAGAGCCCATTCTTTTTCCTCCAGCTTTAAGGCATAGCAAATATGGAGGATTATTTCATAGCTAATCAGTTTCACTGGTTCATATTTCATTTCTCAGCAGACCATTTCACTGGGCCTTAAACACTTTTTAGTAACACAGTTCCTACTGTCTTCAGAATTTCATATTTGAAAACACCTCTTGTATTCTAAAAGTTCAGACATCTAACCCACTCAGAAAGGAGAAACAATCACAAAACTATTGAGAAAATTAGCATGAGATTTATTTGTGGCTACCTCACCATCATCTTTTTCTTTAAAGTCACTGTCTCCCTAATCCTGTGACAAACATCATTCCTTAAGTATTTCACATACTTCCTGGGTTCTATTTTTAAATCAATGAAAATGCATCATGCTAAGTGCTTCATAACAAATTTCACACCATTGATTTCTGCTGTTGTTGCTTTTTTCCTGATAAACATTACTAAGTGATCGATTTAATCATCGCTTATTGTCTTCGGTTGCCAAACATTCCCTGACTTTGCTCAGCAAACGTTTCCATGTAACAGAAACTGGCCTCCCTTTAAAAAATACTTCTAGGTATGATGGAGCCTTCTAAAATTGAAAAAAAATATTTATCTGTCTCTGTCCTACGCAATCCACTGAAATGCAATCTGGGGATTATGAAGGGTCAGATGTTGCCTTTATAATAACAAACACCCAGCAACTAGAGGAATAAAAGTGAGAGGCTCAAGGAAAGAGGTAAGGCTATGGGGACACAGAATTTGAATGTCAGTGTAGGGACTCATTTGGGTGGATATATTCTACTGAAGTTTTTACTAAAATAATTTTTGAGGCTATTTATGTGTAATAGTATATATGTTTTCTATGACTGTGATCTTTCTTTCTTCCAAAGTGTATGTTTCAAAAATGAAGAGATAGCATTCCAAAGTTTCCTGTAAAATACAATTACTCAAATCTTTTATTTAAAGTAAATCTATCTCTTGCATTTATTCTAATAGATTTTCTATCTTCCTTGGCATTAGATTGTACATAAAAAAAAGTCACACATCTCTTGAGAAGCCAAATACATGTATATAATTTATTAGTTGGTTATTTAAATTAAAATATAATTTTTATTAGTACAAAATTAGTTGTCATTAGGTAATATAAATAAACAGTGGAACTACCCAATTGCTACCAAGCCATTTGAATACCCAGCCAAGGCCATGTCAGAGCGTGACCTAGCAGAAAATTACAACTACTACCACTGGCTGGGGCTCATGTTACAGATCAGGAATGATAAATACCTGGCACTTCTATTACCACTCTCTTACATCATGCTCATGGCAGACATTAATAATCAATCATAATACTCTCCCTATGTCCAGGAGCAACCTTAGAATCCTTGACAGAGCCTCACGGTAGGCAGCCACCATCAATCAAGTCGGTGTTTGAGATGAAACCTATATTCAAACTCAATTAAAACCATTTATTAAGACATTAGACTTTATTTTTGGTAACTATTATTAGGGCTTTGGGATACCATTCACTCCTTTTCTCTTTTAAAGTTCTTATCCACAGATCATATATACAGAGATCAATAGCAAAAACCAGAGGCAAACTGAAAGTTTATTCACCATTAAGTGAGAGCACTGCACCCTGTGGCAAAGCCCTGGACCTGGTTCAGGCTCAAGGACAAAGTGGGAGTCCTCCTCCTTTCTCTCACAGAATCTATACTCTGGAACATGAGCATTTGGGATCTGTCTGTTGGATGGCGGTTGAGGAAAGAGAAGTGGGGAAGGAGAGATGGGGGAAGGGAAGAGAACAGTCAAAGGAGAAGGAAGGAATGAGCAGGACAGGTCAGGCCCTAAGAGAGGACTTGAATTAGCTTACTGATTTTACCACAACTCTTTACAAATAATAGCACACTTCTTGAGAGTTTAATATGCAGTAGGCACAAGGCACAGCGCTGAGCTTGATGTCATCATCTCACTTGGTAATCCCAAAACCCCTCTGAGGAAGTTTATCAGTTAAAAATTGTGTGAGTGGCATAAGACTTAGAATCCCCCTGGGAAACGGGTGTTACTTTCAAGGTAGAGTTGGGGTCAGGGATAACAGGAACTGTCTAGATGACATAGGGGTTAGGGCATGGACAGATTCTTACCCCTCTAGACCTGAGGGCAGGAGGCAGGAGATCTGTGGAATCCAGGGAAAGAGCTGCGGCTATAGCAGAGGGCCATCTGGCCAGAGGTGTGGCTTTGGGTAGAGGAATACAGCTTCTATCCAACAGCTGAGAATGAGGGAGCTAGAGGGATCTATTCTCCAACCTCTTTCCCATTTCCTGATAGTTCCTCTCATCGACCAAACCCCTTTGGAAGCCAGAGAGCAATGGCCCTTTGATGTGGTTCAAGGCAGCTTTCCCTTGCAATGTAGCACAAGGGCACAGGCAGAACTGGATCTGGAGGGGCAAGCAGAATATTCAGCACAGGCGGTTGGCAGAAAACCCAAACAACAGTGACTTAACCATACAGGTTTCTACTGAAAAGAGAAGTTACAGCTGCTCAGCAGGGAAGTCATTAGCAACCCAGCCTCCTGTGAGCTCTCTGCTCTCCTCTCATGCTGGAAAGACCTCCTCCAGCCCTGGGTACCACACTCACACTCCAGGCAGAAGAAAGGAGGAGAGTAAAGAGCAAAAGCCAAGTTCGACCTGAGTCTATCAGAAAAACAATTAGCGTACCCAGGATAATTATATCTCATCGGCCAGACCCAGGTGATGGGTCCTTTTCTGGCTACAAAGGGAGCCGGGGGAAGGAAGTATTTTAAGCAAGCTACGATCATCAGATAAAATACATAATACTCAGTTAAATTTAAATTTCAAATAAATAATAAATCTTTAGTAAATGAGATACACTTTTACTAAAAAATTATCCATAGTTTATTTAAAATACAATTGAAATGTACAGCCTATATTTTTATTTCTAAGTCTGGCAACTCTAACCTGGGCACATTGTCACCCAAACAAAAATGAGGGGTTTACTATGGAAGAAGGGTGGTACAGATATTGAATATGGAATGAGCTGCAGCTGCCACAGATAAGTACTATTATTATTCCCATTTTGCAGTTTCAGAAGCTAAGCCTTAGACAAAGGAAGGAATTTAAACAGGTTACATAGCTAGTAAGTGCTGAAGCTGGGATTAGATCCTGGTAAGGTTAAACCCAGTGTTTTCTGGCATTTATATTATCAGCCTCTGTGACTTAAGAGTCTCTAGAACAGCAAAAGAGAAGTCAAGAGCTCTCTAACACGGTGACTGCCCCATCAGTGAAATGTGTTCTAATAGAGACAAGATTGTCACCATGAAGGTCAGATTGTTGCCAATCAGATTAGCAACTAATGCAATCATAGAGCAGTGCTTCTCCATTGAGGGGAGGCAAGTTTGCCACACCCCACCCCCAGGGCCACTTGGCAATAGCTAGGGACATTTTCAGTTGTTAAAACTAGGGAGAGTGCTATTGGCATCTCAAAGGCGTGGCCAGGGATGGTGCTAAATATTCTATAATGCACAAAACAGTCCCTCACAATAAAGAAGCGTCTGATTCAAAATGCTGAGATTCTACAGGAAATAATGAGTAGAATCTGTAGAAGAGTATTCTTCAGTACATATCCCCCAAATATAAAGTGACAGCTTGGACAAAGGCCCATACGTGAGATTTCCCCTAACATCTCTATCATGTTTTTAAAAATTTCAACCATTTAAAATTGTGCCAATAAAAATGCAGGAGACGCAGTCTTCTCATTTTTGCAACATGAGGGAACAACTAGGTTTACAAAATTGCCCACATTACTTTAACATCGTCTAACATTTTTTAGAGCACATCTTACTGTAATGTATTTGTTCTTATAGTTCCCACTTGTCTGTAAGATTCTCAGAGGCAAGAAACAATGTCCTCAATTTGTTTCACTGATACAATGCCTAGTATATAGTACGCACTTCCATTTTTAAGCAAAAATAATTTGCTACCTGTACTGTAAACCTGAAATTAGTGAAATTAGTTCTTAATCTTTTGAAAATAATATTAAAAACCAAAAATTCTCTTATTCTTGGATATAACCCTGAGATCAACTTGGTTGTTTATTAAAACATTAAGCAGTCTGCATAATACTTTTGTAGACAGGCCTAGTTGCTTAATTCCATAACATCTGTATCTGAGAGTACAACTGATCACATGCTATTTTACAGCTTAGATTTGGACATTTAACATTTCCCACAGCATATAAACAAAAGTAAAGAATATGCCAGGAAAATATATTCTACAGCCAGAGAGACCAGGGCCCTTGCAGGGGACTTTAGATTTCAAAATTATGAAAACAGTTATTACTGCCATTATAGAACTATTTGTTTAAAACAAATAGCAGTATATGCCCAAGGAATTTAACATCATTTAGTCATGTGATCCCTAATGACAGGAATACATTCTGAGAAATGTTTCCTTAAGAGATTTCATTGTGTGAACATCATAGAGTGCCCTTATGCAAACCTAGATGGTATGCACTTACATTATAAGAGAGAGCCTATTGCTCCTAGGCTACAAACCTGTATAGCATATGTCTGTCTTGAACACTGTAGGCAATTGCAACACAATGGTAAGCATTTGTGTATCTAAACATAGAAATGGCATCGAAAAAATACAGCATTATAATCTTATGGGAATCACTATCCATATGTGGTCCATCATTGACTGAAACATTGTTATGCAGCTCATGACAATACTTCTTTACTAAAGCCAATCATAAGTAAAAGTAAAGGCTGGGCGTGGTGGCTTCCACCTGTAATCCCAGCACTTTGGGAGGCCAAGGCAGGATTGCTTGAGTCCAGGATTTCAAGGCTACAATGAACTACAATCATGCTGCTGCACTCTAGCCTGGGTGACAGAGAGCCTGTCTCTAAAAAAGTAAAAATAAATATTAAAAAGTATTCTTGACCACCTCTGGGGATATGAAAAAAAGAAAAAAAGTAGAAGTAAATATGATGCTTAAAATATTTTGTCACCCAGCCTGGATTGCAGAGATCACTGCAGCCTTGTCCACATGGGCTTAAGTCATCCTCCCACCTCAGCCTCCCGAGAAGCTTGGACTACAGGTGCACACCACTATGCCCTGATATTTGTTGTATTTTTTGTAGAGACAGGATTTCACCATATTGCCCATGCTGGTCTCAAACTACTGAGTTCATGCCATCCACCTGCCTCAACCTCCCAAAGTGCTGGGATTACAGGCATGAGCCACTACACCTGGCCTGTTTAGATTCTTTTGTTCAACTGCACTACTACTGTCTTCTCACTATGTTAGATATGAATTTAGAAGAGCAGAGTACACACAAATTTAATCTTCTCAGATGGACTTTTAGATTCAAGAACAGTCTGTGTCAGAGAATGATTACTGATAAATGGTCATAGATTTAAATTTGCATGTATGCTCCTTTTCACAGATATCTTCAAAGAGATAGTAGTTGCTTTACTAATATCACTAATGAATGGATGAGGGCAAAGAGCTAGATTTAAGCCATTGTTCTAAATGTTAAAGTGTATATTGTTGATTAGAATCTAGTTTGGAACTATTTTCTTTCTTCTCCAGTGTTTATCTGATTATCTTGCTAGTCTATGCATGGTATCTTTTGACACTCCCCAACACAGACACTAGGCTAAAGATGTTGATATCCCTTGAGATTCTTGCCAGATCTCTAGCCCAAACTTTGCACCGTTGAGACAGTGCCAGACCTACACTGGATGTCAAGCCAACAGCTTTTGAAGAGTAGACTTCATTGTCATTGCTAGTCTAGCATTATTTATTTATCAAATCTATAAATTACCATTTGATTATCAAGGTGCTTGTGTTAGCTGGACCCAGAATTTTAAGTTTATTAAAGATGTGAGTTCCACGAGGCTTTTCCAAATGGAACTTTAGCCAAAGGATATTGGTTACTTAAGTAACCAAAAGAGACCATTAAGAGACTGGGTTCATTTCTAAAGTGGTCCATTGGCATAATCCCAGGGAGAGGAACCAGCAAGTGTAAATCATCTGCTCTGTTAGGTACTGTGCATATGTTTTCCCTGTCTACTTACTTCTCACAACAACAACTCCTCATTACCACTTTAAGGATGCAGAAAAGTGCCCTTGAACATGTAATCTAATAAAGCATCAGTTTATTTATCTACAAAATGGGAGTAATAATAGTACCTACCTCATGAGTATGTTGCGATGATTAAATGGGAAAACACATGCAAAACTAAATTACATGATAGTAATGTAAATACTGTTAGGTTTTCCTGGTTTCTTTGTTTTGTTTTGTTTTTGAGATGGAGTCTTGCTCTGTTGGAGTGCAGTGGCGTGATCTTGGCTCACTACAACTTCCGCTTCCCAGGTTCAACAAATTCTCCTGCCTCAGCCTCCTGAGTAGCTGGGACTACACACGTGAGCCCACACCTGACTAATTTTTGTATTTTCAGAAGAGATGGGGTTTCACCATGTTGGCCAGGCTGCTCTTGAACTCCTGACCTCAAGTGATCCACCTGCATTGGCCTCCCAGAAGGCTGGGATTATCGGCGTGAGCCACCATGCCTGGTAGGTCTTGTTATTAATTTCTACTAATAAGGCCACAGTGTGAGAAAGTGACTCCAGAGCCTTTCTTCTAAGATTCCACGTGACCTTCAAATAACTACAGTAACAATTTTTTCAGTGTAATCTTTTAACTACAGTAACATACAGTAGCAATTAACTACAGTAACATTTTTTTCAGTGCAATGTTTTTCATGCAGACTTAGGCCTGCCTTAGATGGACCATACATACATATTGACTTTTTTATATCTCCCATTTTGAACTTACTGTTTAATTTCCAGAACTTGCCTCCAGCCTCCAAAACAAAAGGAAAAAAAAAAAACAAACAAACCCACAGACCAAGCAACTTGTACATGCTGATCCCTAATCTTAAATCATCCTTCCTTTCAGATTTTAAGAAAATTGTGATCGCTTTAGTCTGATGTGCTTGGATTATAGCAGCATAGGACTCTATTATAGGAAGGATGATCCTTAGTTAGGGTTCCCAGACAGGAAACCTATACTTGGCTGGTGATCTGCAATATGACCACTACAAACTGCTCACTGCTGAGTCTGCTCTTGGAAAGCTACCACCTGCTATTGCCTGACACTTGATGGTGATTACAAAAGTAATACAAGCATGCGCAGCCTAACACTGTTTCTATATGAAACATGTACCACAGTAGTCCTGTAATGTTATAATGGAGCTGAAATATTCCTAACACCTAGTGACATCATAACTGTTATCATGTCACAGTACAACACATTACCCATGTTTGTGGTGACGCTGGTTTGAACAAACCTACTGTGTTGCTGGTCATGTAAAAGTATAGCATACACAATTTTGTACAGTACACAATACTGGATAATGATATAAATGACTATGTTACTGTTTATGTATTCACTATTCTTTTTTCATTATTTTAGAGTACATGCCTTCTACTTACTTTTAAAAAAGTTAACTGTAAAACATCCTGAGGCAGGTCCTTCAAGACGTATTCCAAAAGGCATTGTTGTCAGAGGAGATGACAGCTCCATGTGTGTTACTGCCATTGAAGACCTTCCAGCGGGACAAGATGTGGAGGTGAAAGACGGTGATATTGATGATCCTGACCTTGTGTAGGCCTAGGCTAATGTGTGTGTTGTGTCTTTGTTTGTGTCCATGTCTTTGTTTTAACAAAAGTTTAAAAAGTAATAGAAAAATTAAAAAATTTAAATATATGAAATACTAAAAAAATGTCCAGGCGTGGTGTGGTGGCTCATCCCAGCACTTTGGGAGGCCAAGGCAGGTGGATCACCTGAGGTCAGGAGTTTGAGATCAGCCTGGTCAACATGGTGAAACCCCATCTCTATTAAAAATACAAAAAAATTAGCCAGGCATGGTGGTGGGCTCCTGTAAATCCAGCTACTCTGGTGGCTGAGGCAGGAGAATCATTTGAACCTGGGAGGCAGAGGTTGCAGTGAGCCAAGATCATGCCATTGCACTCCACCCTGGGCAACAAAAGCAAAACTCCATCTTAATACACACACACACACACACACACACACACACACACATGTATATATGTATTATAATGTGTTTTAAGCAAAATGTTAAGAGTTAAAAAATTAAAAATAAGATGTTTTAAAATAAGTTACAATAAGCTAAGATTTATTACTGAAGAAAGAAAAACTTTTAAAATAAACTTTGTATAGTCTAAGTATACAGTATTTATCAAGTCTACATAATGTTCAATAATGTTCTAGGTCTTCATATTCTTTCATGCCTCACAGACTTACCCAGAGCAACTTCTAGTCCTGCAAGTTCCATTTATGATAAATTCCCTATACAGGTGTTCGGTTCCCATATTTTTTCCCATTGTTTATGTATTTTTACTGTACATTTTATACACAACTGCTTATCATTGAATTACCATTACCTATAATATTGAGGACAGTAACATGCTGTAAAGTTTGGTAGCCTAGAAGCACTATAGCATATAGCCTTGCTGTGTAGTAGGCTACACTACCTAGGCTAAGTACACCCTTTGAAAAAAAAAAAAAGACAGAATCTTACTCTGTTGCCCATGCTGAAGTGCAGGGGTGAGATCATGGCTCACTGCAGCCTTGACTTCCCAGTACACTCTATGATGCTCACAAAATCACCTAATTTCTCAGAATGTATTATCCTATTCATTACTGTACATTGCCTTTTTTTCAAATTTAACAAGATAACAGCAATCTTGAGCATGTGCACACACACACACAGAGTCAGAGGTCCCTTACTTTAGGAAGCCTTCCTTGACTCCATCTATTGGTTTCTCATGCTCAGATGTCTATGGTGTCCTTAATCCTATCACTTTGTGCTATGTTACAATTACCTATTTATGTGACTTCATCCCTCGCTAGGCTGTAAACTCCTAGGAGATACATCCTGTGTCTGAGACTGTGGTATTCCCACTGTCTAGCACATTATAGGTAATCAATAAACACTTAATAAGCAAACAAACAACATATGAGAAATCAAGCAAATAAGAATGAACACATGATGCCTTTGGATCCACTTGCATGGTCATGGCTGTGTTGGAGAGAAGAGGAGAGTTTTGAATCCGGTGGACTGCAGTCCACCTTAAGCAGTAAGGTGGGCTAGAATATGGAGACCTCAAGTATTCAGGTGTGGTGATCTAGATAGGAAAGAACCATGTTTTTTTCCAATTAAAAATTGCAGTAAGAAATAAACCAGAAATTCTAGAAGAAGTGGATAAATTCCAATTACACCCTCCCAAGACTAAACCAGGAAGGAGTCGAATCCTTGAATAGACCAATAACAAGGTCTGAAGTTGAGGCAGTAATGAATAGCCTACCACCAAAAAAGGTCCAGGACCAGATGGGTTCACAGCCGAATTCTTAATTTTTAAAAATTTTCTCAGTCTAGACTAAAAAAATTTATCTTGCATTGTGTATCTTTTTGAAACTTACTTCAGTTTTAAGTATTGTGTTACAGTTTTATTTTTCTGT
>CAUYQU010069265.1:0-14342 GCA_963574635.1 Cheracebus regulus
CCCTGTCTGAGAGGAGTCTGTGCGACTTCTCCGGCCCCTCCTGTCCGGACTGCAGAACCTCACCCGGGAGCCTGAATAAATTCTCTTGCATTGGATTATTTTGGTGCTGGCCTCAGTTTCTTCGTTTTATCCTCGGAAACAGACCTCACAGTGATGATTTCAGAATCAACCAGAACGATTTTAAAGGGGAAAAAGTGGCCCAATAGAAAAGTTGGATATTACATGACATAAAACAGAGAAGACATTAGTCCTGAAGTGAAGGGGCTTTTGTTCTAGCTCATGCTCTGCCATTACTTAACCAAGTGACTCTGGGCTCCTTCCTTAAATTATCTGAGAATTGCATTATCCCAGTGTGGGCAAACGGAGGCCATCAAGGCATGTTTGCCCTTCCCATAGGTGAGTAGTAGATTTTATAATATATGTATTACTTTTTGCCGAGCCTAAAATTTTTTTTTTAACTTTTATTTTAGATTCAGGGGTACATGTACAGGTTTGTTACCTGGGTATATTTCGTAGTGCTGAAGTTTGGGGTACAAATAAACCATCACTCAGCTACTGAGCATAAGTACCCAAGAGTTACTTTTTCACTCCTTTTCCTGATCCCTCCCTCCCACTCTCCCCCATCTAGTAGTCCCCAGTGTCTGTTATTCCCATCTTTATAGCTACGAATGCCCAATGGTTAGCTCACATGTTTACACGCAGTGTTTGGTTTTCTGTTCCTTTGTTAAGTTACTTAGGATAATGGCCTCCAGTTATATCCACACTGCTGCAAAGAACATAATTTCATTTCTCGTTATGCTGAGCCCAAACAATTACAGAATACAAGAAACAATTCCAGAATATATTGTAAATCGGTTAGATATATCCCTAAAGATGAAAATGCATCAAGGATATAATTTTGGTGGAGTGGTAACAGCCACAAAAATATGAAATTGAAAGTATTCTAAGATCCAATTTTATATAAATGATAGTATTTTTTTAAACTGAATAATATTTTATTTTTTATATACCCCGCAGTTTCTTTATTCATTCAACTGCCTGTGGACACTTAGGTTGATTCTGTACCTTGACCATTGTGTATAATGCTAACATGAACACAGGAGTGTAGATATCGTCAAGGTTGGCTGAGCTCATTTGCTTTGGATGTGTAACCAGCAGAATTCCTGGATGATATAATAGCCCTTAAAAAAAAAAGAGCTTCTATACTGTTTCTTTACATAATGACCATTCCAATTTACATTCTCAACAGTATGTGGTTTTTTTTTTCTCCACACCCTCTCCATACACATGTTATCTCTTCTCATTTTTACAATAGCCCATGTTAAAAATGAAATGATATCTCATTGTGATTTTCATTTAATTGGCATTTCCCTGATTTTTAGTGATGCTGAGCACTTTTTCACATACCTAACCTTTTTAATTTCTTCTTTTGAAAAATGTAAATTTAGGTCCTTTGTCCCATTTTTTAATTGGATTATGTTTTATTTTTGCTATTGAGTTTTGTGAGTTCCTTGTAAATTTTGGATGTTAACATCTTATTACATATATGGTTTACAAATGCTTTCTTCCAATCTTTAGCTAAATTATATACTATTAAAAAGTAAGATTTATCTCTGGCATACAAGATTGGTTTAACTATGCAAATCAATCAATGTGATATATCATATTAGCAGAATAAAAGATAAAAATCACATAATTTCAATAGATGTAGAAAAAAGTGACAAAATTTGACATCTTTTCATAATAAAAACTCTAAAAAATGTATGCAAGACAATGTTCTCAAGATAATAAAGGTCATTTATGTAGAGCTTATTGCTAACAGCATAAAAGTTGGAAAAAACTGAAATCATTTCCTCTATGATCTGATACAAAGCAGAGGTACTCACTTTTTCACTTTTTTATTTTAACATAGTACAAGAAGTACTAGAAAGAGCACTCAGACAAAAAAAAAAAAAAAGAAAGAAAGAAAAGACATCTAGAAAAAAAAGAAGTACAATTAGGCCTGTTTACAGATTCCATGATTCTGTAGGTAGAAAACTCTAAAGACTCCATGTACACACACACACACACACACACACACAGACATGCACACACACATTCGCACACATACACAAACTGTTAGAACTAGTAAATAATTCCAGTAAGGTAGCAGAATACAAAACCAACATACAAAAATCAGTTGCATTTAATTACACTGATAAAAATAGATCTGGAAGAAAACATAAAGGAAACAATTCCATTTATAATAGCATCAAAAAAGAATAAAATACATAGGAATAAATTTAATCAAACAAGTTAAAAATTTTTACACTGAAAACTATAAAACATTGATGAAATAAATGAAATGTTACAAATAAATGAAACAATAGCTCATTTATAGTTTAGAAGAATTAATATTGTTAAAATGACCATATTACCATAGCAATATACAGATTCAGTGCAATCCCTACCAAAATCTTAATGACTTTTTTAAAAAAAAAATAGAAAAGGACAATGCTAAAATTTTTATGAAACCACAAAAGACTCTCAATAGATAAAATAATCTTGAGAGCAAAAAAAAGTTGGAGGCACCACACATCACACTTACTGATTTCAACTTACATTATAGAATGATGACAATCAAAACAGTACGGTGGTGACATAAAAGCAGACACAGAGATCAGTGAAACAGAGTAGAGAACCCAGGAATAATTCCAAGCATGTACAGTCAGCTAATTTTCATGAAGGCACCAAGAAGGCACCATAAGGAAAGGAAAATCTCTTCAGTAATGGTGTTGGGGAAACTTGATATCCATACACAAAAGAAGGATGTAACCCCTTACCTTACACCATACACTAATGTCAAATAAAAAGTGAATTTAAAACCTGAATATAAGACTTGAAACCATACAATCTCTGAAAGAAAGCCTAAGGGAAAATCTCCCTGATATGGACCTTGGCAATAATTTTTTTGGATATCACACCAAAACCACAGGCAACAAAAGCAAACCTGGACAAATGATCTGAAATCTAACTAAAATGCTCTGCACAGCAAAGAGACCCATCAAGAAAATGAGAAAATCCAAAGACTTTTTAAGGGTTCTCAAACAACAAGATTAATTGAAAGATTAATATGAAGTTTACTTATACTTAGTCCATAATCGATTTCAATGAAATATAAAATGACTAAAACCTTACATTGTAGTTAAGGTAACCCTTCCCTACGACATCTTCTGACCTTTATTATTTACATTCCTATTTCTCCATTGTCATATTTAATAATTATTTCTGTTCTATAACCATAATTTCCATCATGCTCTTTCTTTAGTTTTATGTTTACGTTGATTCATCTTTTCTCCCATTTTTCACTCATTTATTGGCAAGTGGGAATTAACTAATGTGTCTTTTATTGAAAAAAAAAAAAAAAACTCTTGCAACCTCTATCCCTTGAGTTCCTAACGTTAAAACATATGCCTGTGTTCTTTGTATTTGAATAAGCATTTGGCTTATTACTTTTTGCCATGTTTACTTTTTAACATTTCATTTTTAATAACTATAGACTCACAAAACATCTCAAAAATAGTCCATGGAGTCCCTTGAGCCACTCACCCAGTTTCTCCCAATGAGGACATCTCAGATTAATCTGGAATAAGATGAAACCTGGGAAACTGGCATTGGCACAATACAGTTAACTGGACTATAGTCTCTGTTCAGTTGTTACCTGTTTTTCATGCATATATTTTTATGTGTGTGGTGTGTGTGTGGGGGGGGTGTGCACGTGCATGGATATACACAATTTGATCCTGACTGTTAGAACCACCACCATCAGTAGACAAAGCTGAGTAATTGCTTTAGAACAACGGTCCCCAACCTTCTTGGCACTAGGGACTGGATACTTGGAAGATGATTTCTTTATGGACAGGAGTGATGGAGATGGTTTTGAGATGAAACTGTTCCACCTCAAATCATCAGGCATTGGTTAGAGTTTCATCAGGAATGCACAACCTAGATCCCTTGCATACACAGTTCACAAAAGGGTGTTCACGCCTGTGTGAATAGGATGCACGGCCGATCTGACAGAAGTGAAGCTCAGGCAGTAATGCTTGCTTACCTGCCAGTCACCTGGTCCCTAACAGGCCATGGACTAGTACAGCTCCATAGCCCTGGGGGTGAGGGACCCGTGCTTTAGAGGATCTCCCACTGCTGCCCATTATATTTCCATCTCTGTTCCCTGGCAACTACTAATGTGTTCTCAATCTTCATATCCTTCTTACTTAATAAAATTATATCTGTGGGCTCATGTGGCATATAAAATTTGAGACTGACTTTCTCACTAAGCATAATTCCCTGAATATTAACTGTTACAAGCATCAGAGATTTCTTCCTTTTCATTGCTAAGTACTTTTCCATGGTATGGATATCCCATGTTCTGTTTAACAATTCAGTCATTGAAAGACAGCTTAATTGTTTCCAGTTGAGGGCTATTCCGAATAAAGCAGCTATGATCATTCGTGGATAGATGTCTGTGTCACTATCAGGTTCCCTTTCTTTACAACAAATGTGAAAAAGTGCAATTTTTTAATAAAAAAGTATTTTTTGTTAAAAACCTGACAAACGGTTTTCTGGAATGGCTTTGCCACTTTCCATTTCTACAAGCAATGCAGGAATGAGCCAGTGGCCTGAAGCTTCAGCAGCAGTGGGTATTTTAACCTTTCTGGCAGGTGTGTCCCGGTATTTCACAGTGATTCTCATTTATGTTTTCCTAAATAGCTAAAGATACTGGGTATCTTTTCATATCCTCTGTAGTGAAATGGCTGTTCATACCCATTGCCAAGTTTCTAATTGGATAGTGTATTGGTACTGTTGTTGTTTTATACTTTAGAGTTTTGAGAGTTCTTCTAAGTTCTTTATGTATTCTGCATACAAATTCATTGACAGATTCATTGTTCACAAATATTTTCTCCAAGTTGTTACTTGTTTTTTCACCCTTTTTTATGGTCCCTTGCAGAACAAACGTATTTTAATTTGGACTAAGTTCAATTTAGCAAATTTTTGATGTAAGGATCATGCCATTACTGCCACATCTAAGAATTCTTCACATAGTCCAGGTAAAAAATGTTCAAAATTGCTTTAGTTTTAGTTGTTCTAGGCCCTTTGCTTTTCTATGCAAAGTTCAGAATAAGCTTATCTGTCTCTACAAAAATGTTCTTGCTGGAGTTTTGATAGGCACTGTATGAAACCTGTAGATACATTTAGGGAGAAATGACATCTTGATGAGTCTTCCAGTTGATGGATCCTGCCTGTTTCCTGTTTATTTAGAGTTTAGACTTCATCAGTGTTTTATAATTTTCAGCACTCACCCTCAACTTTCACAAACTCTTCATTTCAACCTCACTTAGGAACTGCAGACTTTCTAGAAACACCTGGGTTGTCCTAAGGGTTTCTGTCAGTGGCTAAAGAGGTCATTAGTTTTACAACAGAAAGAAGGTAGCTTGAAGGACACAGGGAATCAGTCTCCAGTCTCCTTAAATGTTCGCTTAGGATTCAGAGACACTCAAACCAGAGAGAAGGATGATCTCACAGCTCTTGTAAGGCACTGTGTGCCTACACTTGGTTTGAGTAAACATTTGGATGTGGAATTTTCACTTTTATCAGCAGTTTGCTTGCACAGAACACATCTCCTGAAGGGCATTGGGGTGTCCAGGAGTTGAGGTGCAACATGTTACAGGGACCAGTGTGTCATGAGTGAGGGAGATGCAAATCTCTGCACCGCGTGGGATCTACACAGCCTATGATGTGGAGATGGCTCTGCAGCCTGAGAGTCCACTCCCTGACAGCCACAGGGATGTGGGATAGAGAATCACACACGTGTGAGAATGTGTGTATATACATGTATGTAGTTTTTGTGTGTTGTGTGGTTCACTAGTTTTTATTTGAATTCTTTTCTCTATTTTATAATTACACTAGCTCTAGTCTTTCCCTATGGACATGAAACCTGACCCTCTCAGTGCTAATGGGAGATGTCTAATAGGAAAACCACACATTCTACCAGTGTCCACCACAATAAGCCTTTCCAGTAATTGATGTACTCCAGGGGGTCACATTTCATTACACGAGGTGACTTCATAAACCGATTTGACAGGTTATGTGACCACATGATTCATCAACTTCAAAAGCAGGTTTGGGTGCAACTGGAGAGGCAGCAATGCAAGTCATCTTAAAGCGGGTGAGGAGGAGAGAGGAATTTGCATTATTTCATAAACAGTTAAATACTTTGATATCTACACCAGGAAAAACTGTACTTGAAGCTCACATTCTATCTAAGTGCATAAAATGGGGCCATGTGTATCACAGATGAGCTAGGAATAGGGAAATGTTTTAGACATATATTCCATTTCCTATGGACTTTGGGGGAAAAGCAAATGCTCCCTCCCTAATTCTCAGTGAAGACTGTTGGTTGGATTTTCATTATATGAAGGAATAAGACCACAAAAATCCTCGTATTTCTTTGTAAATCTCCTGAGGTCTTCTCTGTTAAAAAAAAAAATGATGCCACATTGTTACTTATGAAGTGATTCTATATGGGGAAAACAGATAATATTCAAGCTAATTATTATGTCATGAAATTTATTTATTGGTATTTTGGATTGGTAAATTTGATTTTGGTACTTTTATCTTTTTGAAATTTGAAACAATGTAGATGAATAATTAAAATAATAATTTTCTAGCTTGAATATGTTGTAAAATTAAGTTTCCCTAATAAAGAAATACACTTAGGATTCTATATCATCTACAGGTAAGATAAAGCTATAAATGAAAATGGTTTTATTACTTTTATTATTATTATTATACTTCAAGTTCTGTGGTACATGTGCAGATCTTGCAGGATTGCTACATAGGTACACACATGCCATGGTGGTTTGCTGCCTCCATCCCCCTGTCTTATACATTAGGATCCCTCCCTAATCCCCGCAACCCCTGCTATTCCTCCCCTAGACCTCTGCCCCCAACAGGCCCCAATGTGTGATATTCCCCTCCCTGTGTCCATACGTTCTCATTGTTCAACACCCACTTATGAGTGAGAACATGTGGTGTTTGGTTTTCTGTTCTTGTATCAGTTTGCTGAGAATGATGGTTTCCAGCTTCATCCATTCCCTGCAAAGAACATGAACTCATCCTTTTTATGGCTGTATAGTATTCCATGGTTTTTATTACTTTTTAGAGGTAATTTTTTAGGTGACACATTCCAAATATCATTTGTTCTACTCAGTGATATCCACCAGCTAGTTGAGGTCTGATGAACAGATTTGGAAGAATGAAAATTTGAATCAATATACTATTTAAAAAGATCTAGGGTTTTTTCGTGTGTATGAAAAAGCATTCTTTTCTTGACCACCATTGACATAAAAAACAGATGATATACAAACAACCCAAAAGACAGACATATTGGAAAAAAGAAGAATAAACAGGAAAATATCTAAATCTGCCACAGATAATGCCAATTTTCCAATCCCTGGATGCAGTTCCATAAGGTAACAAATTTCATAATAGCCCTGTTCACCTAAGATGTGAGTCTATTGAAAGTAAAATGAATCTGGGTTGATATGGCTCCAGCTTGCAACCCAGAGCCACCAGGAGACTCTTAGAGTCTAATTAATGCACATGACTCATGAGCCTGATCCCTGTCCCTGCATGAGAAGTAAACTATTCTTGTTGTCTTTGATTTCTAATACTGATGTCAGAAGATGGCCCTCTGATTTGATGTTAGAAGCTCAGTTATTTCAGGGTGGTTCCACCTCTCCAGCACTCTCTAATGCATACATATCCATCATCCCCTGTTTGGGGAGTGGTTCCATCCAACCAACACTCTCAGATTCATTCATATTCATAATTCCCATTCAAATCCATCATCTCCTGTTTTGGGGGTGCTTCTATCCCACCAGCATCCTCTGATACATTCATATTCATCATCCCTGGTTTTGGGGTTGTTCCATCCCTCCAGCACCCTCTGATGCATTCATATCCTCATCCCCTGTTTTTGGCGTGATTCCATCCCTCCAGCTCTCTCTGATGCATTCCTATCCATCATCTTCTGATCTTCCTTACACTGCCATTGCTCCCTGAAGATTTTCTGCTCCTGGTTTTCCTTTCTGTCCCCATGTTTCTCTTGTCCTAAGTGGCCTCAAAGTTCCCAAGACTCACTCTCCACCACAGAAGTCACCCACATGTAGCTGAGCCACACCATGCATGCTCATGTCCTGGCTTAGAATCCTGCCACTTCAATCCCTCACCAACACATTTATTCATTGACCTCAGCCTCCTGTTTTTCATCACTTCTTTCTCTCCCATTATGCCTGTTGTTAGACCTCACTGAGGCTTACATCATACTCCCAAGATAGTGTACATTCAATCCAGTGCCTCTGTTGTATCTACTCTAGAAAATGACACTGTGTTTCATGTAATAAGCCTGCTGAAGAGAACCCATCTATGTTGCCATGTTGCTACCCCACTGTTTCCACCCATGAAATGCCAGCCCTTGATAATTTCATGTGCCTGTTTTCTCTGGGCAACACCAAGAATTCAAAAAAAAAAATCACAATTAAAAAAAAAATTTCTTTAAATTTTTCAATCCCTGGATGCAGTTCCATCAGGCAATAAATTTCCTCATAGTCCTGTTCACCTAGAATGTGAATGCATTGAAACTAAAATGAACCTGGGGTGATATGGCTCCAGCTCCCAACTCCAAACCACCAGGAGACTCCCTTGTCTCTGCACATTCACACATGACCACCTTCCTAATCAGTCTAAGAAAGTCATGTCTTCTCAGACAGTATAGAACTGTTGCGAGCTTCAGACTGAAGATGAAAGTGTGAAACATTTCTACCTACATGAATGGCAAAAGAAGATTAAAGAAAAAAAAACTTTTAACAGACAAGGGTGTGAAACACAGACATGAATCTCTACAAATGCCATGCAAAATAAAGAGCAGCTCAAATCGCTGAGCCCAGGAAGGTGCCATCCACATTGGTTATGGGTAAAGATGAGCTTCAAGAACAAGACCAATGCCATGCCACACTTTTGATAAGAAACCAAAGCTGGGCAAGAAGAGGAGGAACTGCATGCATACACTATCTCAGTACTTTGATTTCTAGTACTGCTGTACTAAAGCCAACAGGAAAAGCACAGGAACACAAATTATGCACATGGGCATCGGCTTGACCACAACTGATGAGGGATGAATGCCAAGTGACCCCATAGAAATCTGCCTCCTTACAAACTACACGTGTGTCTCCAGCTCACCAAGCCGCCTGGAATGCAGTACAGTAAGTGGAGACATGTCCCAGACTAAGAAAGGCAACATGTTTCATGAGAAATCATTCTGAGTCAACATACCTAAATTAAAGTTTCCTCTGGCCTAGGGCAGGCCTCACTCTGTGTTCTTCCATGCATAATTCTTTACGAATATCCAGATAGGAGTTTACATACAAAATCACGAAAAAAGTAAAAAGAAAAATGGAGTGAGTATAGTGAAAGACAGAATAAGCAGAGTCAACAACTGCAGAATAAAAGTCACAGCAACAAGGAAAGGAAGGCCCCGCTGCTGAATATTTACAGCTCTGTCCAGTGCATGAGCACAGCGGCATTGGGAAACTCACAAAGATGTGGAAAATAAATCGTAAAAGGATTAATTTAAAACCGTGAATAGAGTGAAAATGATTTTAAGTAGAGTCAAAGCAGATTCAACCTCCTTGACCCAGATATGATAACTCAAGCAGTGGATGTTTCTGCACTATGATTCCCATGTATGAAAACAAGCATTAGGAGCCCTGAAAGGCAGAATACAATGAACAACTCATCAGAGTGACAGGAAGAGGAGATGAGAAGATATATGGCCTTACAAATTATGTAATCGAGTTTCCGGTTAAAGTGGACTGTATTATGGTGAGGAAACAAAAGATCCCATGATTCTTTTCATAAAACCAACATAACCATGCTACCAGAACCTGTCAAGGACACAGACACACAGACACACATCCACACCCCAAACAGCACCGCAACAACCAACAGAACAACCTCACTGCAAATATCATTGTAAAATTCCTCAGTAAATTATTAATAAGGAGAATTAAGCAGTGCTTCAAATAACTAACAATGTTCATGGATAAAAAATTCAATTATTACCCATTTTTAGACTGCATTCTAGCCTGGGCAATAAAACAAGAATCCCATTCTCTCTCTCTCCCTCTTTCTCTTCCTCTTTCTTTCTCTCTTTCATTCTTTTTTTCTTTCTTTTGCTCTTTCTTTTTTTCTCCTTTTCTCTCTTTTTCTAAAAAAAAAATCAATTATATGTATCTATTAACTAATCAATTAAATATTGACTTAAAGTAATATAAATCATTGCAATCGATGTTAGTCTGGTATTTAGTAAAATTTAACATCAATTTAAATAAAAATAAATTTTAAAAATATTCTTGAAATGAACATATAAATATCTTCCAAAACATAAAAACGTGTGGCCAAAGGTGCAGGCAGATGCATCTTGAAAGATAAGAGATGTGTTCTATACTGAGCAATAACTTCTAGTTATCCTTTAGCTAATTTGGCCATAGTCATGACCCAGAGAATTAGGAGCATGGAGGGTTCACATTAGATCTCAGTGCAGACAGGAGCTCAAAATATGAAGTCAGAGTAAGTCCCACTTCAACAAATTGGCGCTCACACCAGATTATCTCCAGGAAACAGGCAAAGTGAAGAGTAAAAGCAGAAGGATGTACAAAGGGGATCCCCAGGGGTTTCTGGCCTTGACCCGTCCGCAGGTATCAAGGAACCCGTGGGAGAGCCAAGTGATAGGAAACCCCAGGTACTGCTGTGGATCCTACAGCAGAAAAGAAGTGTCCTGACTTCCTGCCAGGATCCCAGGAGGATGCTGCTAGGGTGACCCTGACATCCGCAGGGGTCAGCTTTAACACAGTGGAAATGGTTATGAGAAAGTGTGGACAGAGCGCCTGAGGTCCGTCCCTCACTGGCATCACTGAGTGTTGCAGAGGATCCCTCGTTCTTCAGAGGTCAAGACAGAGAAGGCAACGACCACCACAGGAAGGTATCAAGGGATGGGAGCACCCATGTGCATCGGCCTTGCCTTGTGCTAGGCACGGTTGGAAATATTTTATATACAATAGTTTGAATAACAGGACGTTGAGCCAGTCTTATTTTTATTTTCATTTTACAGACTCACGCCTTCTATGTGCTCATGCACTGCGATGGCGCTTGCTTTTCATCATTCATTCCTCTTGGCCTGTGGCCACCTGAAGATGCGTTCTGTGCGTACCTTTATCCTCTGTTTGTTCTGAGTATTTTCTAGCTCAGCCTCTCAAAATACACACCCATTGGCACATCTCCTCTTCGTTTGCCAGCCCAGATCATGGACACGAGCCAGCCCATGGTCTGGCTGCCCTTGATTCAATGTCTGTTCCAGTGAACAAAGGACTGGAGGGTTAGTCTTGGAATAAAACGAGGCAGTCTAGGTCTTCTGCATCAATAGGGCAGTGGGAAAAGTGCTCACCGTGTCTGGCATGGTCCGTGCAGACTTTATGTTAAAGATGAGGAAGGTAATGCACAGAGGGGCAGCGATAGGTGAAAGGCCATCACTAACTCACAAACATGGTTCAACATCTTAAAAACTATAGAGTCATTATCGGAACTAGATGTCTAAAACAGATGACCAATTTCCACGGTGACATTTTGACATCCTTTAAACATTTTCTGGTTCATCTCTCTTTCTAGTAACATCAATTTATGATTTATAGCATTATGGTATATTTATTTTTTAAATCGGAAGTAGTCAAATAGGCTTCTATCTCTGAACTGCGTAAAAGGTGGCTGTTGGAGGCTATGAAGAAATACTTTACACTCAGCATTGCTTTGCTGTCCAAAAGGGAAAAGAGCATTTTCATATGCCTACCCCCACCTGCCACATCAAATACTGTCAGAAAATAAGTCTGATTTTTACCTAGTAGTTTGGAGAAGGAAATAAATTTTAGTAACATAAAGATTTTGGTCATGTTAAAAAATTTAATTTACGAATGATTTATCAAGTTTAGAAGGATGTTATCTCTTTGACTATTCTAGTTACTTCTAGGAGACACACAATTTAGATTTATAAATTGACTGAAAAACAGTATTAAATAAGTGTATCTGTTTTCTAGAGAGCTGTCAACTGGTCAATTCATATTCAGTAGTTAATCTAAACTAGAAAATAACTAGCAAATAAAATCCCCTCATCCAATTCCAAGTAGGCTTTTAGATTCGTGACATTCTTGGAGATCTCCTTGTTAGAAACACTGTGAATACAATATAAACTTCTACACAGGCAGTCTCTGAGATGATACATTCTCATTTTGAGTATTTTAGGAAATGGAGACTATCTTATGTGTAAGGAAACCAAAAACTACTTTAAAAAACTGCTTTCTAGATCACCCTTTATTCTAAATTATTTGAGAATACAGAGGGTCCCTGTAATAGAAATTATACTAATAATTATTTAATCTCTTCTGACATTTCCTTATGAGTTATTCAAATAAAATCATAAATAGTTAAATCCATTACGTGACATTAATAGCAATCACTCAAAATATTTTCTCTCAAATGAGAGTAAACCCATTTCAAGAAGTTAAGCCAACATATTAGAAAATTGTTACATCTTATTTCCCTCTAAAAATCTAGGCAATTTCTATTTAGAGAACTGTTAAATATAAAATCATTTCAAAAAGAGCACCCTGGAGATTTTTTTTAAGTTAAACACATACTGTGTATTTAATTTGTGTATATATTAAGAGACACAATCCCTTTATTTGTTTATTTAGTTTGGAAGAAACTGCAGGCACACCTAATACACACAGATGGAGCTCTAATTGATTTGCGCTTGTTTTCAATTGAAGACTTCTTTAAAACCAACATCAGCATATTCCAAAATTTAGCTTGGAGTGCCCTCTGCTGTTCTTAAGATAATAATACAAACACAGGTTAAATTTGTTTTCTATTTAAAAGTTTACTTAAATTGTTGATAGCCTTATAACTTTAATTATATAATCATGAATGTAGGCTCTACATACGGTCCTTGGAAAGATGATTGCTTGGTAAATTATAACATATCTAATTAAAAAGTCTTTCCAGATAGGTAGATGATGATGATAATAGATAGATAGATAATAGAGAGATGATAGATAGCTAGATGTATAATAAATAAATATGCAGATTTGTATGACAAAACTGGTAGATCCAAGCTTACATCTCCAATTTTTGATATAAAAATAAATTTTCCTGTGTCTGATATTAAGCTGGATATTGTAACTAATATAATGTAGCACTGGATTGAATTGTATCCCTTAAAAATGCATATATTGAAGTTCTAACCCCCAGTACCTTAGAAGGTGACCTTATTTGGAAGTAGGGTTGTTGCACGTGTAATTACTTAAGATGAGGTCAGATTGTAGTAGCATGAGTTCTAGTCTGCTATGTGTGGTGTCCTTACAAAAAGGAGAAATTTAAACACAAAGACACACAGAGAAGCACACGGGAAGAACACCATTGAAGGTAGAGGACTGAGGGGATACACCTACAAGCCAAGGACCTCCAAAGATTGCTAGTGGACCCCAAGGATTGCCAGTGAACTCCAAGGTGAGGGGAGGGGCCCAGAGCAGATCCTCCCTCAGCATCAGAAGGAAACTGTTGCCATCTTGAGTTTGAACTTCTGGCCTTTAGAACTGTGAGATCATACATTTCTGTTGTTCTAAACTACCCAATTTGTGATACTTGAAAATGCCAGCCCTGAAAAACTAATACAAATGCAAAGTTAGAAATGCAAAATCAGGGTCGCATTATAATTGAGAGGATTCGAAGCCCAGTGCAACGATCCCATGCGTTGGTGCCAGGGGGAAGCCAGGAGCTCTGAGGCCAGTGCCTGCAGGGATGCTGCTCTACGATCCTGCCAGGTCTGGCCGTCATCACCACT
This sequence comes from Cheracebus regulus, assembly GCA_963574635.1. Taxonomy (NCBI): domain Eukaryota; kingdom Metazoa; phylum Chordata; class Mammalia; order Primates; family Pitheciidae; genus Cheracebus; species Cheracebus regulus. The sequence continues at coordinate 13,991 of CAUYQU010069265.1, forward strand.
AACCAAGCAGGACAAGAGGACACTCAAAGACACAGGTGGGCAGGTTGGAAGGGGCTGATCTTGAACTAAAACACAGATGCAGCTGATCACTGGACAGTGCCTCTTCTGCAGGCCCATGCTATCTCTACTAGCTCACGTGCAGATACACATTCACATGCACACACACACACACACACACACACACACAGAGAGTCACAGTTATTCACACAATTGGGTGACCAGAAAAGCCAGAGTTTAAATTTACATCTTGTCAAGAACAATTGCCGTGTGTCTATTGCAGCCATTTTGGTTTCTAGCAGTAGAGACTTCATTGCCTTATCTATTGCCGGGGTATTTTATATGTCGCTTCTGC
>CAUYQU010069266.1:0-21350 GCA_963574635.1 Cheracebus regulus
GGAGTCTGTGCGACTTCTCCGGCCCCTCCTGTCAGGACCGCAGAACCTCACCCGGGAGCCTGAATAAATTCTCTTGCATTGGATTATTTTGGTGCTGGCCTCAGTTTCTTCGTTTTATCCTCGGAAACAGACCTTACAGTATAATCTTGGCTCCCTGCAGCCTTCACCTCCCAGGTTCAAGCAATCCTCCCACCTCAGCCTCCTGAGTAGCTGGTACTACAGGCTCACACCACCATGCCTGGTTAATTTTTGTATTTTTTGTAGATAGGGGGTTCATCATGTTACCCAGGCCGGTCTCAAACCTCTGGCCTCAAGTGATCTGCCTGCCTTGGCCTCCCAAAGTTTTGAGATCACAGGTGTGAGCCACTGCACCTGGCCTGCTTCATTCCTTTCTATAACTGAAAAATATTCCATAGTATGAGTATATCACAATTTTGTATATCTATTCATCTGTTGATGAACATTTAGGCTATTCTCACCTTTTGGCTATTGTGAATAGTGCTGCTTATGACTATGTGGTACATGTATTTGTTTAAGTAGCTGTTTCTAGCCGGGTGTGGTGGCATGTGCCTATAATCCCAGCTACTCAGGAGGCTGAGGCAGGAGGATCACTTGAGCCTGGGAGGTCGAGGCTGCAGTGAGCTGTGATTGCCTCACTGTACTCCAGCCTGGGTGACAGAGTGAGACCCAGTCTCAAAAAAAAAAAAAAAAAGTAACTTTTTTGCTGTTGTGAGGAGCATATATCTAGGAGCAGAATTACTGAATCATACTGTAATCTATGTTTAAGTTTTTGAGGAACTGTATGGCAAAATTTTAATATCATTTAGACTTCTGACCACTTCTCAAGCTCCATGATCATATTCTCCCACTCCACAGCTGGTAGATTTAGATTGTTTTCAAAATCAATTTAAATCAAATGCAACTTTTCAAATACATTTTACTGCAAATTATTGTGAAATGCTTTTCAAAGCCAAGCAGAACGTTATTTTTGGATTATAGACCAGCATTATCTAATACAACTTTTTGCACTGTCCAGTATGATAACCATAATTAGGCATATGTGATTATTGAGCACATCGCATGTGCTAGTGAGACTGAGGAAATAAATGTTACATTTTATTTTTATTAAAAATAAAATTTAAGTTAAAATAGCCACATGTTAGGTTAGCAGCTACTGCTGTTATAGAGTGTATTCTCAATCTTTTCAGCAGAGTATAAATCTGCAATTTTTCCCCAAGTATTATTTATTTTTCATATTAGTGGGGAGAGATAGCCTTGGGTATGCTAAAAAATAAATTTTCTTTATATAAATCAGGCATAAATACTCATGCTGGTAAGGTTGTACAAAACTGATATTTTCAAACAGAGCTGGTGGCAGTGTAAAATCATTTTATTCATTCATTCATTTATCCATCCATTCATTGAGTGTTTTAGTGGAATGCTTATTGTGCACTAGGCACTGTGCTATATATAACCTAGAGAAACGGAGATAACCAAAACATGATCCTTCCTCTCAAAAGCTCACAGTCAAGTGACCAGGTAAACACTTAATTGCAATACACTGTGATGATAACAATGGTTTCCATTTTTAAAGCACTGACTACATGCCAAGCACTGGGCTAGGGATTGTGTAGGCATTATCTCATTTAATCATTCCAATAGCTCTGGGAGTTAGATATGATTATCCTCATTTTACAGACAAGGAAGTACATCTTAGTAACCGTAAGTAAGTTGACTAATGTTGCCCCATGATTGCCACAAATAAGGTATATCCAAGGTATTGTTAATGCCCAAATACGGGAATAAGTGACTATGCCTAGAGTGTACGTAGGCATGGGGGGAGGGAAAGTTTGCACTAGATCTTGAACGATAAGAGAGAAGCCCCACAGCAATCCATTTGATTCTATGGCCTTACACCATTTTCACATACTTTTACCCAGTAACTCCACTTCTAGGAATTTATTGCAAGGAAATATCCAAAAGTATGGGGAAAAGAACCCTGCCTAAATGAACTGTTCATTTCTCTATTATTTATAATTCTGAACAATTGGAAATAACATATATGCTTAACAACAGGGGAATGGTTAAATAAATTATGGCTCCTCTCATCTACAGACAATTGATGTGACCAATGAAAAATTTGTAAATAATAATTGAGAAGACTATAGCAACATCAAAAACATTTATGGTATGATGTCAAGTGATAAAAACAAAATACCACATTGCATATTTCCTATGAATGCAGTTATGGAGAACATGGTTACATATGGGTAGGCCTAAAATGGAAACACACACAAAAAAGGAGTTGTGTTCAGGTTGTAAAATCAGAGGTAAGAGTTTTTCTTTTTCTTTCTTTTTTTTTTTTTAATGTTCTTTAGCATTATTTTATCTTTTACCATAGGATAAGTGAAAAATTTAAAAAGAGACATCAAGACTTTTTTCCCCCTGGTTTTAATGTGACTTTTACTTGTTCCAGATAGTCATTTTCACTGGAAAGTTTGAGATTCCTTTACAAATGGATTGGATATGGAAAACAGTATATGGTCCATTCTGTTTTAGCCGAATCAGAATCAGTCAGCCTTGAGTAATTAAAGTAAGTTGAGAATTGTTCTTTGTACATGTTTCAGTGGTCTTGATTTAGTTGTGATATACAACAGAAATCACATTTCTGTCAAATATTTGCTAATGTTTACGGGGCCAAGTATTTGAAATAAAAGAACTAAAGAGTGACAGTCATTTCATTTTGAAGTGCCTGTCTCCTGGGACCCAAACTCAGGTTCTGAGTATATTTCTTTTTAATTTAGATGATGACATTAATATAAATCCAAGTCTTTATTTTGATAATGGGTTGCTGCTGATAGATTAAATGTGGAAAAGAGAGGGAGGTGTTTTTTTTTTCTTAAGTTGTTGGGATGATACAACTGCATAAATAACAATCTCAATAATACTGTTGCCTTCTTGTGGTATGGGGTAAGCTCTTCAGGCACAATTCTCTTTACTAAAGGGACTGTCTCAAGCCTGAAATAAGCAATACAGAGGGATCATTTTTGTTCAGTGTTTGTTTCCCATCCAGTACATAAGGTCCACTATTAGACTCACCACGGTATAGTAACTAAGAGACACACAGACCAAGCCTCAAATCTTGTCACTCCTATTTGCTAGCTGTGTGACCCTAGGCAAGTTACAATACCTTTCTATGCCTCAGTCTTTTCATCTGTTAAAAAAAAAAAGTAACAGTTATAGAACCAACTCATAGGATTGTTTTGAGTATCATCTGAGATAATACCTAGCTCAGTATCTGACATATACAAAGCACTTAATAAATGGCAAGCACTGTTGTAGCACATAGAAGATACCACACTTGTTTACTTGTCTGTTTCCTCTGGTACATTTTAAGTTACTTGAGGGCAGTGAGTTGTTCATTATTGTAGCCCCAGTCCTCCAGCACATGGTCTGGGACACAGTAGGTGCTCAAGAAATATTTGTGGAATGAATTTAATGACTGCCTGGTGATTTATGGAAATTCCAGGAAGCATGAGATATAGCAGCTCCTGCCCTTCAGGAGCTTATAGACATAGCGGGTGAGTGGGTGGGTGTGGGGAGAGATACACGCAGCTATCTGGGGGTTTGCAGGAACATATACTCAACTCAAAATCAGAAAACCAGGTTTTGAGTACTAGTTTGCCTTGCTAGCTGTGTGGCCTTTGAAATGTCAGGTAACATTTTTGAGCCTCAGTTCCTTAACCTGAAATGGGAATCATCAATATCATCATCTTTGCAAAGGTATTATGCATTTATTTGACAAATGTATATGAAATTGCTTTATGGACTGAAAAGCAGTGTATAGAACTAAAGAAGTGTTACTACTCTGAATAACATCAATGCTATGCTGGAAATTGTAAGTTCCAGACCTTGCTCTCTTTAGGAGCTATAGGAGCTCTGAAAAGAGAAAAACTCCAGACCGAGGATTAATTAGATGACTATTATCATATTGTCTTGTCTGTGAAAAAATAATGTTCATTATTCAGCTTTGAGATAAGGCCTATGTAATGGTCTGCTTTGTATTATTTTGCCTAATCCAGGATTGTCCAATCTTTTGGCTTCCCTGGGCCACACTGGAAGACAAAGAATTGTCTTGGGCCACACAGAAAACACACTGACACTGACAATAGCTGATGAGCTAAAATAAAAATTGCAAAAAAAAAAAAATCTTACAAGGTTTTAAGACAGTTTACAACTTTTTGTTGGGCTGCATTCAAAGCCATCCTGGGCCGCATGAAGCCTGGGTTGGACAAGTTCGGTCTAATCTTTGTGCAAATTGCTTCAAAGATTGAAGCAATTGGTTGGGAACTCTTTTGAGATTGCCAAATTTTCCTTCTGCTGAGGTAATGAATGATGTAAAAACCAATTTGGAAGTGTGGTAGTGAAATGAAAGTCTGGAGTTTTCCACAACATACACTTTCAAGTCCGTCCCTTTGCTCTCATCTTCTGAAATGGCTCTTCAATTCTTTCAGCCATTGAGCTGTGCTAGAAATACCAAACTGATTTACCTGAAGAGTGTATATGGAAAGTGGATAGATGGGCACAGAAAGGTTAATTCTGATATTGATTTATTACTGAAAAAGGAAGATACTCTATCACATGACAGATAGCAGGCCCTGAAAGAAAGCAAAGTATTTTACAGCAAGTATATTTCTTTGACATATTTTGATATAGCTGTGCTAAGCTGTCTCTTGGCAGGGGAAATCTACATTCTGTAGAGAATCCCCTTTCTTTTACAGATATTTCCTCTGATCCTGGAAAGAATTAACTGAGAGTCTGGCACTTTTTAATTTTTTAATTTTTTTTGAGACAAGGTCTCCCTTTGTCCCCCAGGCTGGAGTGTAGTGATGTGACCATGGCCCACTACAGCCTTGACCTCTGGGCTCAAGTGATCCTCCTACCTCAGCCTCCTGAGTAGCTGGCACTACAGGCACACACCACCATGCCCAGCTAATTTTTGTGTTTTTTGTACAGATGAGATTTTGTAGTGTTGCCCAGACTGGTCTTGAACTCCTGGGCTCAAGCGATCTGCCAGGGTTTTTATACAATTTAAGAAAACAGCTTGGTCTCCCTATCTTCTGCCCCTCTGTTCTTCAATCCATTCTAAACAACACTGACAGATAAATTGTCCTGAAGCACGAAGTTAAGAGTGGCATTTCCCTCCATACTAGAGTCCAGTGACTCCCCATTACCCATCACCCTCAGAGCTTCCCAGCCTAGTAGTCAAGACCATGGCTGAAGTCTTTGTAGTTTTTTGTTTGTTTGTTTTTGAGACAGAGTCTCCTTCTGTTACCCAGGCTGGAGTGTGGTGGCATGATCTCGGCTTACCTCCACCTCCTGGGTTCAAGCGATTCTCCTGCCTCAACCTTCTGAGTAGCTGGGACTACAGGCACCCACCACCATGCCCAGCTGATTTTTGTATTTTTAGTAGAGACAGGGTTTCACCATGTTGGTCAGTCTGGTCTGGAACTCTTGACCTTGTGATCCATCCATCTTAAGCCTCCCAAAGTGTTGGGATTCCAGACGTTACCCACCACACCCTGCTGCTCTCTGCTTTTCTTGAAGGAGGACTTCTTCTAAGACTTGGCAGGTGTCACCTTAGGCTCCCTGTCCTCCTATGTGTCTGAGACTTAGTTTTTTTAATCTCTAAAATGGGACATGAAGTCAGTAATGCCACAAGAAGACATGATGAGCTTTGGTGTGTTGATGAATATGAGTTGCCTAAAGTAGTGCCTTGCATGGAGTTGCTCAAAGATGTCATGGTTAAAACAATCTCTATTAAGTTTCTTTTTGTAGTTTGACTTAGAAGCAATTCATGTGAATTATGCAAGCCTCTGAAATGTTCATGCTGTAGATTTCTGATGAGGAACACAAGAATGGTTTCTGTAACTGCTAATGGGTTAGCCAATTCTAGCCTCATGGTAACATATCATATGTGTGGAGAATTGATGAAGCAGTCATTCTGTCCTACTCCCCTGCAAACCATCAGTTTGGTGGCTGACAGCTTCCAGGACCAGGATTTGAGGGTTCCACAAACCTTACAGGAACACACCTCTGAAAATGTTCATCTCTGTGTCACCAATGAGTCTATCTACCAGTAACAAAAGTGATGATGATAATGACTTCTATTATTGAGCCACGTACTATGTGCCAGATCCTGTATTAGGTCCTGAGAACAGAAGGATGAACAAGTCAGTCATAGATTAGAGACAGTCTACATAGAACTCCTACCTCAGTGCCTGGCACAAAGTAAGAGTTGAATACATCTTTGAAGGGAAAAAAAAGTGATGCTCAGAGAGTTTCAGTGACCTGCAAGAAAGTCTTCTGGATTATAGAAATAGTATCTTTGTATGGGACTCCAGATATACCCAACTCCATACCCGATCCAGCTCCTTGATGAGTGACATGGCTTTGAGATTCTGTTGCCTTGGGGGCCTATCCAGTTCAGTCTTACACAAACCTGACTTTGGGTTCATCCATTACTGGTCCCTTCAAGCTTCTTGCTTTGGTACACTGTTCCATGGAGCTCGTGTCTAGACAAAAGCTAGAAATGTGTGTATAGAAAAGGAATGGCTAGGATGGTAGAGTTCTTGGTTTTCCTGGACAGTTTTTCCATATGTTAGCGCTAGGCAGCCCATAGGAAGACAATTTCCATTTTTCCTAATTACTGAATTCCAACAAATGGATCTTAATTGTTAAGCAAATTAGCTGTTTTAAAATTGCTTTGAAAATTTGTATGTTAGTCAACAAACTAGTCTTGGAGCTATCTCTTCTTAGCTGGTATACAGCAGTACTACCATTGTAGTCTCTGTGTGTGTGTGTGTCTGTGTATGTAGGTGAAGTACTGTGTATTCATTTGATGAATACTCTTAATTAGCTTAGTTCATGCTCGCGCAGTCCTTTGTGGCTTTAATTTCAAAGTTTTGAGTGACATTGTTGGTGAATATGTTAGGTACATTAACTCTTTTTGCCTCTTAGGGATCTATTTGTCAAATTACTTATTTCACTACACCTGATAACCTTTGGGTCCTATGGCAGTTAACGCCCTCTTTGAAAATGAGCAATTTTATTCTTGAGCCTTCCACATTAGAAGGATCATCCCCAATTTTTTTGAATTACTTAAGGATGTGAAAAATATCTTTATTTTCTATTTGATGACACTTCTGGGTAATGTGAGGAATTATGGAATAATACTTTAGCTTGGAAAGGATTTTACTCCAAAATAAAATCAAGTCAGATTCTCAGCTGTTGCTTGTTAAGTGCCAGTTTGACATCGGAAATGATCTGAACTTCCTGATTTGGAGAACCCAAAGTCAACCAGCAGCAATAACTTCCATCCACTCAAAACCCATTTGGTCATGACTGATAAGAAGCTCATTTTGTTTGGGAGGATTGGATGTGAGCAATTGGTGATGAAAACATAAGACCTAATGATGAAGTATTCTCTATGCATCTTCAAGGTACAAATTTATGTTCACTTTAAAATAAATACTTTTTCCTCTTAGCAAGTTTAAGAGAGAATGTTGAGAAAGGATGGAAGTAAGACTTACAAATATTCTTTTTATCTTAGCAGCAGCATTGTGTATTGGCCAATACGCTATACATGGGGTGTAGGAGTTGGGTCCCGGCTCTACTCTTTGAGGTGGTGTGACCTTGGGCAAGTTGCTCAACCTTTCTCAACCTCAGTCTTCTCAATCATGAAGTGAAGCTGGAACTTGTACCTTTCTTAGGAGGCCAGTTTTGAGAATTAATTGGGCTGCTGACGTAGAAAGCACTTCTTAGGAAACCTTCAAGGTGGAAGGCAGATTTACTGTGAAATTTATGCCACTTAAATTTCAGGACTCCTTGCTTACACACACACTTTTTAAACATTCTCTTTGTAGTTAATTTTTTTTTTCTTTTTTTCTTTTTGTGAGATGGAGAATCACTCCATCACCCAGGCTGGAGTGCAATGGCACCATCTCAGCTCACTGCAACCTCCACTTCCCAGGTTCAAGCAATTCTCCTGCCTCAGCCTCCGGAGTAGCTGGGATTACAGGCGTGTGCCACCATGCCTGGCTAATTTTTTGTATCTGTAAAGGAGATGGGCTTTCACCATGTTGGCCAGGCTGGTCTCAAACTCCTGACCTTGTGATCCACCTGCCCCTGCCTCCCAAAGTGCTGGGATTACAAGGATGAGCCACCGTACCCAGCCCCTTGGTAGAGATTGGGTTTTGCCATGTTGCCCAGGCTGGTCTTGAACTCCTGAGCTAAAGTGATCCACCTGCCCTTGGTCTCTCAAACTGCTGGGATTAAAGTTAATTTTGTATTCATTGTTGTGTTTTCATAAATAGGGTCTCCCACATTACATGGTAAAGGCTGGGTTTCCCCTTGTCAAATCGTCTTCATCAGATTGTTCCATGATTTCTCCTATTTTGGTGCAGACTTGAGAATTAAAGAATGCTTTTAATAACTGCTAAATATGAGACCCTATTTTTTAGAGCATCTGTATGATGTTATGTTATGATAGAGCTCTCCCAGGCAGGAATTATCTAGAGGGAGAAGAATTAATTTGTCTCCACATACACATTAAAGAACGGTTCATTTCTGCCAAGGGAAGTAAGTGTAGAAGTTTCCTTGATGAGATATAATGATCTGTAGACTGCTCTACTGATGATTATCACCTGGTGTTAGAATGATAAGAAAGCTGAAGTAAGATAGCACTCAATGAATGCTTCTGATCCAAACCCAGATATCCTATGCGAACATTTTATTGTACTTGGTTAGGTTGGCAGATTTCTTTTTTGCAGTCTTAGTTCTTTGCTTATCATATCTAAGAAAGCTATGTGTTTTCTTTAAGTGACAGAGGTATGGGCCGTTCTGATTGCTATTGAGAAGGGAGAGGCGTTCAGATAGAGGTGTCTAGAGGTTATGGTTAGAACCATGACAGACATACGGCATGCAGTGACTATTTCTCCCCAAAGTATGGAGATTATTATTTTTTTTAAGAGGAAAGAATTCAGTTAATGAGACATTTACTGAGAGAAGCTTTTTATGACAAGTATAGCTTGTGTCAAAGGACATATTTTTATTAAGGAACACAGTCCACACTCAGATTTGAGAGACACGGAGGGATTGAAGGCTGAGAGACACATACAATGAAAGAGAGCAATTTGAAGTGGAGGTGACAAAAAACATCCTCTCAGATGAAGGCATCTAAAATTGAGGCTGATTTCTAGAGAAAAGGAAGATGAAACAAAGATTTTGGTCAGTTCAGAGGCTTAATTGTACTCAGTTGAAAAGAATTTAGAAATATATACAGTCCTGTTTCTGAATACTGACAGAAAGGGACTGGAAGAGCTCAGTGAGAGGCAGGGGAGAGAACCACAGCACCTGTCTGCTCCCTTGGGTGGCTGAAGTGGCTGAGGGCAGCTTGCCTTGGGAGGAGCCTGCAGCAGGACTTGGCTGGAATTGGGAGGGAGTCGGTGCTGGACCAATCAGGGCCGATCAGGTTATGGGCCTATATGAAAGAAATGCTTCTTCAAGATAACAGATTACACTAACTGAGAATCCAGTAAGTGTGCTAATGTTCTATGATTTTCTTCTCTTGAATGATTCACATTTACTTATTAGTTTCTTAGTGTTATTGGCTTATTAATCGACAGTGTACATTTTATTGGTAATGGTAAATACTGTGACTCTTTTTTTTTTTTTTTTTTTTTCAGAGAGAGGGTCTTCCTGTGTCATCCAGGCTGGAGGGCAGTGGCACGATTCTGACACTGCAACTTCCACCTTCCAGACTCGACAAATCCTCCCACCTTTGCCTCTCAAGTAGCTGGGCTATAGGTGTGCACCACCATGCCTGGCAAATGTTTGTAGTATCATTATTTTTCTGATAGAGATTGGGTTTTGCCATGTTGCCCAGGCTGGTCTTGGACTCCTGAGCTCAAGCAATCCACCGGCCTTGGTCTCCCAAACTGCTGGGATTAAAGGCATGAGCCCTGGCACCTGGCTGACTCTTTTTAAAAATTGATACATACTTTACATATGAATACTGAAGTGATAAAATTTTCTGCTAAAGCTACACTTAGAATTTTTTGGCGGTAGTGAAATCTGAGAGATGACAAGGTAAAATTCTTTGTTGGGGGACAAGCCTGGTTATTTTACTCATAGTGTAGGTGATGGTGAACAGATCCTACTGCTCATAGCGACCATGCACCTGGCTCTTTGCTGGCCATGGTATAAAATGACTTATATCATTTTATATAAAATATAAAGGCGGAGAGGGTCATGCCTGTAATCCTAGCACTTTGGGAGGCCAAGGTGGGCAGAGCAAAAGGCCAAGAGATTGAGACCATCCTACCAGACATGGTGAAACCCCGTCTCTACTAAAAATACAAAATGTAGCTGGGCATGGTGTAGTCCCAGCTACTTGGGAAGCTGAGACAGGAGAATCGCTTGAACTTGGGAGGTGGAGATTGCACTGAGCCGAGATTGCACCACTGTACTCCAGCCTGGCAACAGAGCAAGACACTGTCTCCAAAAAAAAAAAAAAAAAAAAAAAGTAAAGTTTGGTTTCATGTTTAATTCCGTCATTATTTACTGAGTGCATCCAGTGTGGGCTGAAGGCATTTTTACAACTCAAAAGAACTGATTATGTGCATCTCTTCCCGATGCCACTTTCAGTAATATCATCTTGGGTGCTTGACGTTGGCCATGATGGGAGTATTTACACCACAGAAACTGACAATCACTATAAATCAGGGTTTTCCCCATCCCCAGAAAGCTGGCTGTTAAAGATTTGCCAGGATATACGCATCTCAGGAGCAGGGTACTGAGCTAGGCACAGTAGGGGAATTAAAACGTGAATGGGATACATTTTGGTCTTCCGGGATCTTATAATTTGTGAGCAGGAATTGATGACAACGACGATGATGATGATGGGGATAATAATAATGAGCACCTATTGATCACTTACGGTGTTAGAAATTTACAGATGTTAGCTTTCTTAATCATTACAAAAATCCCTATTAGGTGAGGGCCTATAATTTTCTCCCTCTAATTTTTTTTTTTTTTTTTTTGAGAAGAAATTGCTCTCTTGTTACTCAGGCTGCAGTGCAATGGCAGGATCCTGGCTCACTGCAACCTCTGCCTCCTGAGTTTAAATGATTCTCTTGCCTTGGCCTCCTGAGTAGCTGGGATTACAGGCATCTGCCACCACACCTGGCTAATTTTTGTATTTTTAGTAGAGACAGGGTTTCACCATGTTATAAGGGTGGAATGTCAGGCTAAGGCATCTCAGCTTTATTTGGCATCTTTTCAAGCTAAATTAAGGTAAGGTAAACTAGTCCTAACTATATACCAATGATGAAAGATTCAGATGTATTACAGTCCATATCAATGTGATATTACAGCACTCAGTTTTATGAAATCTGGTCGATTTCTTTCAGCTCTGAAATGTTTAAAGGGTATTTCTTCAAATGGCTGGTGAAGATCATCTCATTGTCCTTGTTACATATTCTGACAACCTGGTAACAGCTCAAAGCCAATGAATCTCATGTAAGGTAGCTGGATTTATAAATTTGTGCAGGCTCGAGGAATCATTTTGGTGCTGCAGATACACTCATCTTTGGAGGTCTAGTGCACCCTGTTATCTGATGTGCCTTGATAGTCTATTGGTTAGAGTGGCTTCTATCCAGTGTGATCTGGAAATTGTTAGAATCTGAATTCCCTGGAGTTAGAAATCATGTTTGTCTCATTTTTCATTGTCATTTTACTACCTGGCAGTTTCTGGTCAATCGTGGGCTTTCAGTAAATATTCATTGCCAGGTACATTCATGGTGTCTCTTTATGCTTCATGGGTTGTACCCTAAAAATGCTAGTGTCCACAATTTTGGTTCTGGTATAATTAATAATATATTTTAAAATATATAAAAAAACAGATTTCTCATTCATTTACGTATTAGTGTTATTTCTTCCTAGCCATACCAGGCAGGAGGAGTTGAGGGAGGTAATTTGTTGTTTTGATAAGCAACAGGGACTCAGACTGAAAAGCTTTGAAAACCACCTGGTCCAAACACTGAATGTCTCTTCCATCCCTCTGCCTGGTTTGGGGAGTAGATCCAGACAACCTCATGTTCATCTGCTCCTGCCTCACCTGGCACTCAGCTTTGCTGATTCCTCAGTGCCGCCCGCTCTCCCCACCCCCACTGCTCCCCCAATTTGGTTCTGTGTCCTGACTGATGGTAGCCTAGCTGGAGTAGCGGACTTGCCAAGATTTGACTTCAGCACCACCTTGAGGTCACACTGTCCTTGACACTTTACGTTAGGTAAGAAACACTAACGATTCACTTTCTGGGTAATAAGCTTCCAGTGGGTGCTGGAGCGTATTTGTCTAATAACAAATAAGTGACTGAATAATAAATGAGTGGATTTTCTGTGTGATTTCTTGTCTTCCTTTCTGACCACTGAACAATACACAACACATAGTAGACACTCTCTTAGTCTATGCAAGGCTCTCTTGATTTCAGGGAAGTGACATTTGGTGTCCTTCTTGTTACCTGTCTTTCCCACTTTGGGTGGATCAGTCTTCATATGACACTGGGGATAGGTAGCCCAATCTCTAATTGCTTATAACCTATACCAAATCACAAAAATAACCAGAGAATGTGATTAATCATTTTCTGATCCTGGGAATTCCTTCAGTTCCTTCCCAAGTTGGAACAGGGAGAAAATGTGGGTACAAATGTATGTGATTTACTTGGACTACTTAATATTAAGGGAGTGGATGGTACATATCTGTGGTGCTCAAAGGGCTTGGCACAGTCCTAAGATCATTGTCCCTGATATCATCTGCCAAATATCTTATACGTCCTCCCAGATTTTGGGAAGAACCCTTCAATACATGCTCTTCCTTCTCAACATGTTTTATTATAATATGACTGTAGTCAACAAAACTTGTAACCTGAATGTGTTATTTGCAGGACTTGCCCTCTTATTTCATGAGGAAAGATACTCACTAGGAGACAGTATGCTCTAAGTTTGAGTATGAGTGCTTGTATCTCAGGAGACATTCAAATTAAAGAAAACAAAGAATAATGTTTGAAGCCTCTCAACCATCTGAACAGATGCCTTCTTTCAGCCAAGGACATCGAAAAGTTAACCTGAAAAACGTTCAGGCCATGATGGAAAGGGGGTGGATTTCAGTCATGCCTCACAGTTAACCAGCATTAACATCAACACAGAGATCTTAAGACAAATAGAACAGACCCTTTAAATCTGGTAAGACACATTTCTGAAGCCTGCTACGTGGAGGCTGATCTGTGTGAGAAAACCTTGGTCTCCACAACCCCTTATCTTAACCCAGAGATTCATTTGTATTGATTCTAAGTCTTTAGACAATAACTTAAACAACTGCCAATCAGAAAATCTTTGAATCTGCATAAGACCTGGAGGCGTCCCCCAACTGCCCCCACCCACCACTTGCAGTTGTCCCAGCTTTCCAGACCAAACCAATGTACATTTTACATGTACTGATTGCTGTTTTACATCGCCTTAAATTGTATAAAACTAACTTGTAGCCTGAGCACCTTTGGTACTGTTCTCAGGATCTCTGAGGGCTGTGTCATGGGCCATGGATCACTCATATTTGGCTCAGATAAATCTCTTCAAATATTTTACAGAGTTTGACTCTTTTTGTTGACCAGAACAACAGAAAAATACCACAGCACTCCTTGATAGGGTTTTATTTCCCATGACTGTGCTTGCAATTTTAGCCACTTTTTGGGAGAAGGAGGGTTATACCTAAAGTGACAGAGTCATGCAATGGGGAGGTTGAGTTAGTTGCATCGTTTTTACAATGGAAAGTAGTTTCTTATCCTAAGTATATTCGTTTGTAATGTTGAAATTGTCCCTCTATTCATGTCTCTGTACCTTCCCTATTCTAGCATTTTGTGAACAAACTTGTTTATGCTACCTCTACTATTATGAGTTTATTTTTATACTTTAAGTTCTGGGGTACATGTGCAGAATGTACAGGTTTGTTACATAGGTATATATATGCCATGGAGATAGGCTGCACCCATCAACCTGTCATCTACATTAAGTATTTCTCCCAATGCTATCCCTCCCCTAGCCTCCCAGCCTCCGACAGGCCCCGGTGAGTGATGTCCATGTGTTCTCATTATTCAGCTCCCACTTATGAGTGAGAACATGCGGTGTTTGCTTTTCTGTTCTTGTGTCAGTTTGCTGAGAATGATGGTTTCCAGCTTCAACCATGTCCCTGCAAAGGACATGAACTCATCATTTTTGATGGCTACATAGTATTCCATGATGTATATGTGTCACATTTTCTTTATCCAGTCTATCACCGAAGGGCATTTGGGTTGGTTCCAAGTCTTTGCTATTGTGAACAGTGCTGCCATAACCATATGTGTGCATGTGTCTTTATAGCAGAATGATTTATAATCCTTTGGGTATATACCCAGTAATGGGATTGCTGGGTCAAATGGTATTTCTAGTTCTAGAAATACCTTAAGGAATTGCCACACTGTCTTCCACAATGGCTGAACTAATTTACACTCCCACCAGCAGTGTAAAAGCTATTTTTCCACATCCTTTCCAGCATCTGTTGTCTCCTGACTTTTTAATGAACACCATTCTAACCGGCATGAGATGGTATCTCATTGTGGTTTTGATTTGCATTTCTCTAATGACCAATAATAATGAGTTTTTTAAAATGTTTATTGGCTGCATAAATTTCTTTTGAGAAGTATCTGTTCATATCCTTTGGCCACTTTTTGATGGGGCCGTTTCATTTATTTTCTTGTAAATTTAAGTTCTTCATAGATTCTGGATATTAGCTCTTTATCAGATGGGTAGATTGCAAAGATTTTCTCCCATTCTGTAGGTTGCCTGTTGACTCTGATGTTAATTACTTTCGCTGTGCAGAAGCTCTTTCATTTAATTAGATCCCATTTGTGTATTTTGGCTTTTGTTGCCATTGCTTTTGGTGTTTTAGTCATAAAGTCCTTGTCCATGCCTATATCCTGAATGGTATTGCCTAGGTTTTCTTCTAGGGGTTTTTTTTTTTTTTTAATGGTTTCTTCTGTCTTCCATTTAAGTCTTTAATCCATCTCGAGTTAATTTTTATATAAGGTGTAAGGAAGAAATCCAGTTTCAGCTGTCTGCATATGGCTAGCCAGTTTTCCCAACACCACTGACTAAATAGGAAATCTTTTTCCCATTGCTTGTTTTGTCAGGTTTGTCAAAGATCAGAGGGTTGTAGTTGTGTGCTATTATTTATGAGGCCTGTCTTCTGTTTCATAGATCTATAGATGTGTTTTGGTACCAGTACCATGCTGTTTTTGTTACTGTATTTTTGTAGTATAGTTTGAAGTTAGGTAGCATGATGCTTTCAGCTTTGTTCTTTTTGCTTAGGATTGTCTTGGGTGTGCAGGCTCTTTGTTGGTTTCATATGAAATATAAAGTAGTTTTTTCCAATTCTGTGAAGTAAGTCAATGGTAGCTTGATGGCAATAGCATTGAATCTATAAATTACTTTGGACAGTATGGCCATTTTTACGATATTGACTCTTCCTATCCATGAGCATGGAATGTTTTTCCATTTCTTTGTGTCTTCTCAGGCAGTGGTTTGTACTTCTTGAAGAGGTCCTTCACATTCCTTGTAAGTTGTATTCCTAGGTATTTTATTCCCTTTGTTGCAGTTGTGAATGGGAGTTCACTCATGATTTGGCTGTTGGTCTGTTATTGGTGTATAGAAATGCTTGTGATTTTTGCACATGGATTTTGTATCCTGAGACTTTGCTGAAGTTGCTTATCAGCTTAAGGAGATTTTGGGCTGAGATGATGGGGTTTTCTAAATATACAATCATGTCATCTGCAAACAGAGACAATTTGACTTCCTTTTTCCTGATTGAATACCCTTTCTTTCTCTTGCCTGATTGCCCTGGCTAAAACTTCCAATAGTGTGCTGAATAGGTGTGGTGAGAGAGGGCATCCTTATCTTGTGCCAGTTTTCAAAGGGAATGCTTCTAGTTTTTGTCCATTCAGAATGATACTGGCTGTGGGTTTGCCATACATAGCTCTTATTATTTTGAAATATGTTCCATCAATACCTAGTTTATGGAGAGTTTTTAGCATGAAGGGCTGTTGAATCTTGTTGAAGGCCTTTTCTGCATCTATTGAGATAATCGTGGTTTTTGTCATTGGTTCTGTTTATGTGATGGATTACATTTATACATTTGCATATGTTGAACCAGACTTGGATCCCAGGGATGAAGCCAACTTGATTGTGGTGGATAAGCTTTTTGATGTGCTGCTGGATTTGGTTTGCCAGTATTTTACTGAGGATTTTTGCACTGATGTTCATCAGGGATATTGGCCTGAAATGTTCTTTTTTAGTTGTGTCTCTGCCAGGTTTTTGTATAAGGATGATGCTGGCCTCACAAAATGACTTAGGGAGGATTCCCTCATTTTTTTGTTTGGAATAGTTTCAGAAAGGATGTTACAAGGTCTTCTTTGTACCTCTGGTAGAATTCGGCTGTGAATCTGTCTGGTCCTGGAATTTTTTTGGTTGGTAAGCTGTTAATTGTTGCCACAATTTCAGAACTTGTTGTTGGTGTATTCAGGGATTTGACTTCTTTCTGATTCAGTCTTGAAAGGGTGTAAGTGTCCAGGAATTTATCCATTTCATCTAGATTTCCTAGTTATTTGTGTAGAGGTGTTTATAGTATTCTCTGATGGTAGTTTGCATTTTTGTGGGATTGATGGTGATGTGCCCTTTATCATTTTTTATTGTGTCTATTTGTTTCTTCCTTCTTTCCTTTTTTATTAGTCTAACAGTCTATCTGTTTTGTTGATCTTTTCAAAAAACCAGCTCCTGGATTATCTTTTTTGAAGGGTCTTTTGTGTCTCTATCTCCTTCAGTTCTGCTCTGATATAAGTTATTTCTTGTCTTCTGCTAGCTCTTGCATTTGTTTGCTCTTTATTGTCTAGTTCTTTTAGTTGTGATGTTAGGGTGTCAATTTTAGATCTTTCCTGCTTTCTCTTGTGGGCATTTAGTGTGTACATTTCCCTCTACACACTGCTTTAAATATGTTTCAGAGATTCTGGTATGTTGTGTCTTTGTTTCTTTGGTTTCAAAGAACATCTTTATTTTTGCGTTAATTTTATTATTAACCTAGTAGTCATTCAGGAGTAGGTTGTTCAGTTTCCACACAGTTGTGGGGTTTTGAGTGAGTTTCTTAATCCTGAGTTCTAATTTGATTGCACTGTGGTCTGAGAGACTGTTTGTTATGATTTCTATTCTTTTGCATTTGCTAAGGAGTGTTTTACTTGCCGTTGTGTGGTCAATTTTAGAATAAGTGCGATGTGGTGCTGAGAAGAATGTAAAGTGTGTTGATTTGGGGTGGAGAGTTATGTAGATGGCTGTTAGGACCACTTGGTCCAGAGCTGAGTTCAAGTCCTGGATATTCTTGTTACTTTTCTGTTTTGATCTAATATTGACAATCCTGAGGTGTTACAGTCTCCCATTATTATTGTGTGGGAGTCTAAGTCTCTTTGTAGGTCTCTATAAACTTGCTTTATAAATCTGGGTACTCTTGTATGGGTTCATATATTTAGGATAGTTAGCCTTTCTTGTTGCATTGATCCCTTTACCATTATGTAATGCCCTTCTTTGTCTTTTTTGATCTTTGTTGGTTTAAAGTCTGTTTTATCAGCGACTAGGATTGCAACCCCTGCTTTTTTTCTCCTGCTTTACATTTGCTTCATAAATATCCATTCCTTTATTTTGAGCCTATGTGTGTCTTTGCATGCAAAATGGGTCCCCTGAATACAGCACACTGATGGGTCTTGACTCCTTATCCTATTTGCCAGTCTGTGTCTTCTCATTGGGGCGTTTAGCCCATTTACATTTAAGGTTAATATTGTTATGTGTGAATTTGATCCTGTCATTATGATTCTAGCTTATTATTTTGCCCATTAGTTGATGCTGTTTCTTCATACTGTTGATGGTCTTTACACTTTGGTATGTGTTTGCAGTGGCTGGTACTGGTTTTTACTTTCCATATTTAGTGCTTCCTCAGTAGCTCTTGTAAGGCAGGCCTGGTGGTGACAAAATCTCTCAGCATTTGCTTGTCTTTAAAGAATTTTATTTCTCCTTCGCTTATGAAGCTTAGTTTGGCTGAAAATAATTCTGGGATGAAAATTATTTTTTTAAAAAAATGTTGAATATTGCCCCGCACTCTCTTCTGGCTTTTAGGGTTTCTGTGGAGACATCCACTGTTAGTCTGATGGGCTTCCATTTGTTGCTAACACAACCTTTCTCTCTGGCTGCCGTTAATGTTTTTCTCTTCGTTTCAACCCTGTTCAGTCTGACAAGAATATGTCTTGGGGTTGCTCTTCTCAAGGAGTATCTTTGTGGTGTTATCTGAATTTCCTGAATCTGAATGTTGGCTGCCTTCCTAAGTTGGGAAGGTTCTCCTGGATAATATTCTGAAGAGTGTTTTCCAGCTGCTTATATTCTTCCCATCACATTCAGGTACACCAATCAAGTGTAGATTTTGTCTTTTCACATAGTCCCTTATTTCTTGAAAGCTTTGCTCCTTTCTTTACACTCTTTTTTCTCTAATCTTGCCTTGTCACTTTGTTTCATTGAGTTGATCTTCAGTCTGTGACATCCTTTCTTCTGCTTGATCAGTTTGGCTATTAATACTTGTGTATGCTTCAGGAAGTTCTCATGCTGTGTTTTTCAGCTCTATCAGGTCATTGATATTCTTCTCTAAACCGGTGACTCTAGTTAGCAATTAGTCTAACCGTTTTTCAAGGTTTTTAGCTTCCTTGCATTGGGTAAGAACATGCTCCCTTAGCTCAGAGGAGTTTGTTACTACTCACTTTTTGAAACCTACTTCTTCAGTTTGTCAAACTCATTCTCTGTCCAGTTTTGCTCCCTTGCTGGCAAGTTGTTGTGATCTTTTGGAGGAGAAGATGCATTCTAGTTTTTGGAATTTTCAGCCTTTTTGTGCTGGTTTCTCCTCATCTTTGTGGATTTATCTACCTTTCATCTTTGATATTGGTGACCTTTGGATGGGGTCTCTGAGTGGACCTCCTTTTTGTTGATGTTGATGTAATTCCTTTCTGTTTATTAGTTTTCCTTCTACAAGTTTGGTCCTTCTGCTGCAGGTCTGCTGGAGTTTGCTGGAGGTCCACTCTGGACTCTGTTTGCCTGAGTATCACCAGTAGAGGCTACAGAACAGCAAAGATTGCTGCCTGTTCCTTCCTCTGGAAGCTTTGTCCCAGAGGGGCAGCCACCAGATGCCAGCTGGAGCTCTCCTGTATGAGGTGTCTGTTAGCCCCTACTGGGAGGTGTCTCCCAATCAGGGTACTTGGGTGTTAGGGACCCACTTGAGGAGGCAGTCTGTCCGTCATCAGAGCTTGAATGCTGTGATTGGAGATCCACTGCTCCCTTCAGGGCTGTCAGGCAGAGATATTTAAGTCTGCTAAAGTTGTGTGCACAGCCACCCCTTCCCCTAGGTGCTCTGTCCCAGTGAAACGGGGGTTTTATCTACAAATCCCTGACTAGGGCTGCTGCTGCTTTTTTTTTTTTTTCCCTCAGAGTTGCCCTGCGCAGGGAGGAGGTATCTAGACGCTCAGTTTGGCTGCAGAGGCTTTGTTGAGCTGAGCTGGGCTCCGCCCAATTAAAACTTCCCTGTGGCTTTGTTTACACTGTGAGGGGAAAATGACCTACTGAAGCCTCGGCAGTGTCAGATGCCCCTCCCCTCGCAAAGCTCGGTCATCCCAGGTTGACCTGAGACTGATGTGCTGGCAGCGAGAATTTCAAGCCAGTAGATCTGAGCTTGCTGAGTTCTGTTGGGGTGGGACCACTTGGTTCCCTGACTTCAGCCCCTCTTCCAGGGGAGGGAAGGGTTCTGTGTTGCTGGCATTCCAGATGCTACTGGGGTATATATATGTATAAAACTCCTGCTGCTAGCTCAGTGTCTGCCCAAATGGCTGCCTGGTTTTGTGCTTGAAACCCAGGGCCCTGGTGGCATGGGCACCAGAGGGAATCTCCTGGTCTGCCAGTTGGGAGGACCATGGGAAATGTGCGTTATCTGGGTCATAATGCGTCATCCTTCCCGATACAGTCTCTCAGGGCTTCCCTTGGCTAGGAGAGAAAAATCCCTTGACCCCTTGCGCTTCCAGGGTGAGGCGACACCCCAGCCTGCTTTGGCTCATTCTCCGTGGGCTGCACCCACTGTCCAAGCAGTCCCAATGAGACGGACGGAATACCTAAGTTGGAAATGCAGAAATTACTCAACTTCTGCATTGATCTCACTGGGAGCTGCAGACCAGAGCTGTTCCTCTTTGGCCATCTTGCCAGCACCCTCCTACTCTTATGATTTTAAAAAGTTTTTCTTTGGTCATTTCTCCTTTCATTCTCCATCTTCTTAGGCTAACGGGTCCTAAGAATTGTAGTGTATCACGCTCTCCATCCTCTTCCTTACTGTAATCAACCTTCTAAGCACTTTGCCAAGCTCTCTCTCTCCCTGTCTTGAAGTGATGTAGTAGGTCGCTAGTGAGGTATGAGCAGGGTGGGAAAGGGCTCCCCCCGACCCCTCCAGAAATGTCAAGAAACCATCAGGTGATGGTCAGGCAGTTGTCATACTGTCTTTCCAAAATAATTATTGGTCATAGCCAGTGCCAGGGAAAGACAGTCTCCCAATAGATAGAAACACCTGAATGTGGTGATGAGCAGCCTTTTGATAAGGTCTCAAGAGTTGGGCAAGGGGGCACAAGCATGCATATTAAGAGGCAAAATAGTGGCGTGTAACTGGTATATGACCTCCTAGGGACATTCCACTGGTAAAGGACAAATGCCTCAAGTGAACATTCGTACAACTCTGGAAAACACACTGCACGTGCTCACCTCCCAAGTGCTGGCAGGCCACTGCACGTGTGGACAGCCCATCTCAAGGGAAGAATCTGGGGAGAAGAGATAGATGTGAGACCCTGGAGGTATGCCACCATGTAAAACCCCAAGTCAAAATGTCAAACCATGCACTTGATCTCTCTCATTGCCTGCTTGGCCGCCTTCTAGGTGTGCTTTACTCCCTTTAGTTTCTGCTCCTTTAATGCTCTTTTTTTTTTTTTTTTTTTTTTAAGAATAAAATGAAAGAGAGAAAGGAAGAGGAAGAGATTTTAGAAAAAGAGAGAAAAGGAGAAAGAAAGAAACTGCAAAAGAAAGAAAAAAATGAAAGAGAAAGAAAGAGGAAGAGATTTTAGAAAAAGAGAGAAAAGGAGAAAGAAAGA
>CAUYQU010069268.1:0-28412 GCA_963574635.1 Cheracebus regulus
TTATTTCAACCACTGTGGAAAACAATGTGGCAATTCCTCAATGATCTAGAACTAGAAGTACCATTTGAACCAACAATCCCATTACTGAGTATATACTGAAAGGATTATAAATCATTCCACTTTTATAAAGACACATGCACACACGTGTTTACTGAAGCATTGTTCACAATAGCAAAGACTTGGAACCAACCCAAATGTCCATGAATGATAGACTGGATTAAGAAAATGTGGCATACATATGCCATGGAATACTATGCAGCCAGAAGTATAAGTTTATGTCCTTTATAGGGACATGGATGAAGCTGGAAGCCATCATTCTCAGAAAACTAACACAAGAACAGAAAACCAAACACAGTATGTTCTCACTCATAATCAGGAGTTGAAAAATGAGAATACATGGACACAGGGAGGGAAATATCACATACCAGGGCCTACTTGGGGGTGGGTGGCTCGTGGAGGGATATAGCATTAGGAGAAACACCTAGTGTAAATGCCGGGTTGATGGTTGCAGCAAACCACCATGTCAAGTGTGTGCCTATGTAACAAACCTGCACATTCTGAACATGCATCCCAGAACTTAAAGTATAATAATAATAATAATAATAAAAGAAAACAAAAGGCTTTGGCATTTCTCCCTTAGTACCCTCTTGTCTCCACAAAGGTCTCGAGTTTGCAGTCAACATGCCTGTTTTTTGTTCTGAAGTCTAGAGGGCTGGGCCTAGAAAGGAGGAAAACAGTCATCTGTGATGAAACCGAGAAGTTTGGATGAAGCTTCCACATTCTTGCAAATTCACACCTTCTCTGAGTGCTACATTTAGCCACGTCCTCAGCACTTCAGCCCCTTCTGGGAGCCTGGGAGGCTGGATGAAATTACTGAGTTATGAAGCAATTTTATTTGGAATGAATAGTGAATTTTTTTCTTGCAGCAAAGAGACACCAACATGTATCTGATTTGTTTTCTTGGTAATTGATTTTAGGAAGTACTTGTGAAAGCAATCAAGGTGAGGGTGGACAAAGTCATACTTGGCATGGTCTCAGAGCTGCAGAGCCAAGCAACAGCCTTAATGAACAAGGTCACATGGTCTTGGGGTTGGAGGGAAGGTTTATAACTGACTCAAGGTCTCAGCAATGCTGGAGGGACATGGGGACACTGAGGGCTCACTCAGACCCAGAGATGTGGGAAACCCAGGAGGCTGGGAGGCTTCCTTGACCCCTGCATAGAAAAATAATGCATTGGGGAGAAAGTCCTTCACTTTGGCTACTTTATAATGGCCTGATGGAGCTTTTTGGACCTTCCTGGTAAATTGAGACGTTAGCTATTATAAAAAAGCCACATAGGCAGTGAGGGGGAGAAGTTAATAATGTTAATAATAATTGTGATGATTACTCTGCACAAGGCACTTTTTCTATTCCCTACAGCTCTCCTACAAGATAGACATTATTAGGGCATTTATATATGCACGGAAATTGAGCCTCAGAGCGTTAAGTAACTTGCCCAGGGGCATGTGTCTGGTAGCAGGGTAACCAACTGTCCTGACTTGCCTGGGACTGTCATGGTTTTAGCAAACCTTCTATTCTGGGCAAACTAGGACAGTTGGTCACCCTAGAGGAGTCAGGGCAAAGATGATGGCCAGGTCCACCTGGTTTCCAAGACTGTTGCTCTCAATACCATGCCAGCTGCTGGGGGCCTCATATGTAAGGCAAAGCTCCTTCCCACAAGGCTGCAGGAATAGGGGGCTGCAGAGGAAGAATTTGAACCCAGGACTGTCTTCCTCCAGAGTGGGTGTTTTCTTATGAGGCCACCACAACAGGAGCACCTGACTATTGATATGCAATGGCAGAAGGTTCTAGAATGCCTTTAGCCCTCAGGTGCTGTTGTGAACCTATAGGTTGACCTGGTGGTTATGCCTTTCCAGGTGGCACAAATATTCCTGGAGGAGAAGCCAGAGTCTGTAGCATCTGCATCCTGTCCCTGGCTTGGGGCCAGACCTAGTGGAGAGCAGGGACTTCCTAAAGCTTTGAGGAGTGAATAAGGAAGGAGATTGCACACAAGGTTGCTTTCATTTAAAGAGCAACACCAGGCTGGGCACAGTGGCTCACACCTGTAATCCCATAACTTTGGGAAGCCAAGGAAAGCAGATCACCTGGGGTCAGGAGTTTGAGACCAGCCTGGCCAACACGGTGAAACCCCATCTCTACTAAAAATAGAAAAAAATTGTCCAGGCGTGGTGTTGGGTGCCTGTAATCCCAGCTACTTGGGAAGCTGAGGCAGGAAAATTGCTTGAACCTGGGAGGCAGAGGTTGCAGTAAGCTGAGATCGTGCCACTGGACTCCAGCCTGGGTAACAGAGCAAGGTTCCATATAAATAAATAAATAAATAGCAACACCAATGTTCAACCACTCAATAAATGGTAGACATAAATACAGATATGAAATAAAGACCAATTTGGAGTAGAGCTGTCCCTTCTCTTTGTCTCTCTGTCTGTGTCTCTCTCTATATATATATGTATATATGTGTATGTATAAATAATGTATAACATATTCTGTCACCATATTTTTATACTCAAAGTTTTTCAGGCTGTTTCTCCTTCCTTGAAGCTGTTTTGAATTTATGAGCAACTGGAGTGGAAAAGTTGCTCTTCATTGTGGCTGGCACTAAACATCACATTTAGCTGCTTGTCCTAATTATCCCAAGATTTATGTCTATGTTTTGCTACTCCCAGGAATCCTTGTCTTTCCAACATCTCTGGTTCCAGAGCCCCTGTGTCCTAATTCTTTGTAGCTAAAACAGAGCCCAGATGGAAAGATGTGCCAGCCAAATCTATTTCAAGTGACTTTTCACCTTGACTGTTGGCACACTGCTGGTGTGTTCTGATATCCATTCTCCTCTCTTTCTATGGTAATAAAAGCCTGACGTTTTGGCTGAGCACACAGACACCCCTGAAGTAAAGACTACATTTAGCAGCACTTTTTGCAGCCAGCTGTGGCTATTTGACTAAGTTTTGGCCAAAGGGTATGAGCATGACTTGTACAAACTCCGAGTTATGCCCTTAAAGGGAAGCCTTATACACTCTCCAGCACCATTTCTTCTTTTCCTGCTAGTTGGAATACAAATGTGTTGGTAAACTCTTGGAGAATTTCTTCATTTATTTAACTACCATAATCCTGCATAAACAAGCAAAGAAATAAGACTCTATGGTGGATAACCAGCAGAAATAATAGACAATAGAAGTAGACCTACAAAGATGTCCAATATTGGAATTATCAGAGGCTGACCACAAAACAACATCACAGACATGGCACAACAGCATCCCAGTAGAACCTTGGGTTCCTGATAGCTTGGGGCTGCCTGGCTAGCCTGCATGTGTAAGGGAGAAGTCAATGTCTACCTTGGGCCTTGGCTATGGTAACTGACTCCATATCCGAGTGCCATACTGCTCCTCTGTAGCAGCTCTTTTCACTCCTGACTCATTGTCTTCCAATCAGTATGTTGGTAGATGCTATGGTTTGGATATGGTTTGTTTGGCCCTGCCACGTCTCATGTTGGAATCTGATCCCCAGTGTTGAAAGTGGAGTCTTGTGGGAGGTGTGTTTGGGTTGCAGGGGCAGATCCCTCATGAATGGCTTGGTGCCATTCCTGTGGGAGGGAGTGAGTTCTCACTCTTAATTCTTGCAAGAGCTGGTTGTTGGAAAGAGCCAGACACCTCTTTTCATCTGTCTCTCAGTTCTCCACTAGCCATGTGGTCTCTGCACACCAGCTACCTTTTGCCTTCTGGTATGAATGGAAGCAGACTGCAGCCCTCACCAGAAGCAGATGCTGGGGCCATGCTTCTTGTACAGCCTACAGAACTGTGAGCCAAATAAGCCTTTTTTCTTTATAAACTACACAGCTTTGGTTTTTTTTTTTTGCAGCAACACATTTGGACTAATAATAATATATTTATTAGCATGACCATTTTCATGAAATAGCTTAAGCTGTCACCAAACAAAATTTTCAAACTTCTAGGGCTGTGTGTGTGTGTGTGTGTGTGCGTGTGTGTGTGTGTGTGTGTGTGTGTAATTCTCTAGAAAGTTTATTATGAAGTATTTGACATACAAAAAGGCATAATGAATGTCACACACAGTTTGCCAGGAGCAAAAAAAAAGAAAAGAAAAGAAAAGAAAGAAAAAGCATGTTAGAGTGAACATCCACGTATGCACTGCCCATCTGGTGGATCATGAGGGCTTTTTAAACCATAATTTTGGTCAGAATCTGACCACTCTTTTTTTAAATGATGGCAATTAAGATGCAGTTGCAAGGTTTCAGAAGGCTCTAATTTGTGGAAAAGAGAAGGAGATGATGATGGTGGAGGGGAAGGAGAAGGCATGATAGCATCTAACCTTTATTGAGCATTAACTATGCACCGACACTATGCCAAACACTTTACATATATACTCCTGTGAGTTATGTACTATTACAACTTCCACTTTGCAAGTGAGGAAACTGAGGCTTACTGTGCCCAGTCACACAGGTTTCCCTGCAGGTTCTCACTAATATTGTGCTTCTTCTTACGATCGTCACTTTGCATATTCTGTTCCGTCTGTCCTGAATACCCTTCCTACCTGAGGTTGCCAGATTTACAAACAAAACTCAATGAATAAATAAAAACAGGAGGTGTGGTTAAATGTGAATAACAGATAAACAATGAGTAAAGTTTTATTATAAACACAGCTCACACAATATAATAATACATTTTTTGTCATCTATTTGAAATTCAAATTTAACTGGGCTGCCCCATTTCTATCCCAACCTTCTTTTTTTTTTTGACACACTGACAGACTCTTGCTCTGTTGCCCAGGCTGAAGTGCAATGGTACGATTTTGGCTCACTGCAACCTCCACCTCCTGGGTTCAAGTAATTCTTGTGCTTCAGCCTCCCAGGTAGCTGGGACTACAGATGTGCACCACTATGCCCAACTAATTTTCTTGTATTTTTAGTAGAGACGGGGTTTCACCACATTGGCCAAGCTGGTCTCATACTCCTTCAGGTGATCCACCTGCCTCAAACTCCCAAAGTGCTGAGATTACAGGTGTGGACCACCATGCCCAGCCACAACCCTCCTACTTTCCTGGCTATTTCCTGCCTATCCTTCCAATCTCAGCTTGGGCACAACTTCCTTGAGGAAGCCTTCCCTGACTCATAGCCCAGAAGGGGCCCCTTTGGCATAGCTTCTCCCAGACCATGCATCTTGCCCTCAGAGCCCCTCTCTCCATTGGACTGCGTGATTAATACATTCCCCCTCAAGTGGACTGCAATGACCTTGATGGCAGGGTGAGCACCTGCTCTTGCTCACCACTGCGTGTCTCTCCTGCTCCTGGCTCATGCATGGCACATAGCAGGTACATGATAAAAAGAGTTGTGGGATGAAATAAAGGGTGGCAGAGTAACTTGCCTAAGACCACCCACTTAGCAAGTAGAAGAATTAGGAGTCAAAAGTAAGAAGCAAAGGCAAGAGGTGTTTGAAAGGAAAACTTCCCTCCTCAGCATGGCCTCTCAGGTCTGCCGCCTGCCTCCATGGCCCCTCTTGAGGATGGCAGCTCTGTGGGTTAGTCAGAGGCCCTGGAGCAAGACTGCCCGAGATGCAACCCAGGCTCAGCGGCTGAGAATCTGGATAGTCGTGGGCTAGCCACCTAACCTCTCTGGGTCTCAATTTCTCTGTCTGTAAAATGGTGACCCAAACCTCTCACAGGGCTTTTGAAAGGATTTACTGAGTCAAGACCTCCAAAACCGTAGAACAGTGCCTGGCGCATCCCATGTCCCTGGTAAATGTGAGCTATGATCATGCCACCTCCACCTTGCTTGCTGTGTTCCAGCTGAGCCTGCAGATTTCTTTCCTATCCCAGGGCCTGTGTGTGCTCCGTCCTCTGCTGCTGAAGCACTCCTCATCTTTTTTTTTTTTTTTTCTGCCTGGCCAGCTCCTTCTTATTCTCTAGACCTGAACTCTTTGCTCAGAGGGGCCTTTCTTCTTCCCACCCATTGAAGGTTCCTTCTCTTTCCCTCCCCATCCTGTTTCACTGGAGCCCTGTGTATGGTATGTAATGAAATGAATATTTGGTGTGTATTTGTTTAGAGTCTGTTTTTTTTTTTTCACCAAATTGGAAGTTCTACAGGGACAGGGACCTCTCCTGATTTGCCCCCTACAACATCCACAGTGGCTGGCATAGCACCAGTCATACAGTAGGCATTCATGGTGAACAAACACACAGTGACAAAGCCCACAGGACCTGGTGGCTGGCAGCATGGAGTAGGGAGAAGAGAGGACACGGAGGGGCCTATGGGGAACAGCGTTGCCTTTAATGGAAGCAGAGCATGGGGAAGGCTCTGGACGCCGTTCAGTTCAGTAAATGCTTTTTGAGTGTCTACTGGTTGTTCTACTTCTCTCCCGTCCGTTAATCACACAGCCTAGCACAGAACATGGAAAACATCTCATGGGCCAAATAACGCAGATGAAAGCTCTTATGACCTTGGAAGCTACTTCCATAGCAGCTGCCTCAAGATCTCTACGTGTATCTAGGGACAGATGGAAATAAGAATCATAATTCATGTCAGGAATTGCCAATTTAAAAATATAAATGATGTACAATGATTTTTTAAAACCTCATAAGATACATACATTTTTTTTTCCATTTTGCAGAAATGATAACTGAGTCTCAGAGGCAAGAAGTGATTTGTCCAAAATCAGAAAGTAGCAGGACTGCTGAGATTTTCACCCTTCTCCATCTGGCTTTAAAGTCTATGCTCTTGCCCCATTTGCCCCACAGCCTCTGAAAAGCTGGACCTTGACATGATTGGTCCAGCTGCCGGTCCCAGCTCAGCTCGCTACAACAGGAGCCAGAGGTCTCCTGGTTCATGCACTCAGTACTGACTGAGCACGCCCTCTAGGACTTGCTGCTGGGGTAGCAAACTCAGCAGTCAATTACTTCCATTTGCTACTCTTTCGTTGATTCTTTCATCCTCTGATTCACTGATTAATGTATTCATTCATTTGTTCAACAAAATGAATTGCATAGGCAGACATATAAATAAGAAATTGTAGCGAGATGTGATTACCTGGGAGTGGCAGTGTTGGAGCAGAGTGGCCCTTGTGCTGCCAAGGTTCCCAGGATTGGGGGACCAGACAAGTCCTTGAATCTCTGGAAATGGAACTCCACTGGAGATATCAAGCATGGCGGCTCCTGTCGGATCCCTGAGGCGGCCAGGCACATCTCACCTCTTCTTAATCCTGACATCCTTCCTGCCTTAGTCAAAGGCAATTGCATTATGTGTGACTTAAAAGGAATGGGCAAGAGGAATTTAATTCAAAACAGGCATGTCTAGAACCAAGCACCCCACTGGACGGGAATCCAGTAGTCATGTGAACAAAGAGAAGGTATCAAGTCAGAGGTCATCTGTTCATTCACAGGCACTCCTCAAGGACTCCTCAGGGCCAGGGCCTCATGGGGCCCACAGTTTAGGGGGCAGAAGACCAATGAACAATGACCATGCAGCAAGCCACGTGCTGGCAGGAGGGACTAACGCAGAGCTGTGAGCCTGGTGGTCTGTGGCTATAACTGTCCATCTCGCCTCTGACTGCACTCAGGACCTGGAGGGCAGAGCATCCTACTTCGTTGTGTTTGTCTCCTCAGGCCGCTGGAGTGCAAAATGAAAACGAGTTCCCCTTTCCAAAAGGAGAAAAGATGTTGACATAGACATGGTGAAAGGGAACATTTACACTGCTGGTGGGAATGTAAATTAGTTCAACCACCATGGAAAACAGTGTGGAGATTCCTTAAAGGACTAAAAGTAGAACTACCATTCAATCCAGCAATCCCATTATGAATATCTACCCAAAGGAAAAGAAGTCATTATACAAAAAGTACTCTTTCACATGCATGTTTATAGTGGCACAATTCACAATTGCAAATATATGGAACCAACCGACGTGCTCATTGACCAATGAGTGGATAAAGAAAATGTGGCATATATGCACCATAGAATACTACTCAGTCAAATAAATGAACAAAATAATGTCTTTTGCAACAGTTTGGACAGAGCTCAAGCCTTTCTAAGTGAAGTAACTCAGGAATGAAAAGTCAAATATCATACACTCTCACCAATAACTATGAACTAAGCTAAAAGGACACAAAGGCATGAGAGTGATTGGGGACTCTGAGGAAGCTGGACATAGGGTGAGAGATAAAAAACTACATATTAGGTACAGTGTAAGTACTCAGGTGACAGGTGCTCTAAAATCTCAGAGGTACCACTTAAGAACGTATCCACGTAGCCAAAAACCACAAATATCCAAAAAAAATTTGAAATTAAAAAAAAAAAACGTTACTGAAATATAAAGCGTCTTTTCTTTTGTGATTCTCTTCTTGCCCTGCGATAGTGTTTCTTTAAATTTACTATTAAACTGCAATCACGGCGGGGCACGGTGGCTCATGCCTGTAATCCTAGCACCTTGGGAAGTTGAGGTGGGCAGATGATCTGAGGTCAGGAGTTGGAGACCAGCCTGACCAACATGGTGAAATCCCATCTCTACTAAAAATACATTAGCTGGACGTGGGTGGTGGGTGCCTGTAATCCCAGCTACTCGGAAAGCTGAGGCAGGAGAATCACTTGAACCCAGGTGGTGGAGGTTGCAGTGAGCTGAGATTGTGCCACTGCACTCCAGCCTGGGCACCAGAGCAAGACTCCATCTCAAAAAACAAAAACAAACAAACAAAAAGCCCTGCAATCTAAGTTAAAATAAAACCAAAAATGATAAGCATGAATTTTATCACTTATCTTTAAATTGTGTGATGCCAGTCTTCCATGCAAATATGTGTGCATCAAACTCTCATGTAGAACCTCAGGAATTGCACATTCCTATCCTGCCTCGTAGCTCCTCCGGGCACATGTATTTCATTCTTACCTAAACACAGGAAATGAGACACAAACAAACTCATCAGTTTGGGTTGCACTTCTGACACATGCACACTCTACCAATGCTCTCTGTCTCTGCGACTTCCTGCTGAGTAAGGAAGGACTGGACGAAAAGGGAATTGTATCCGGCCCTGTCTTTCCTTCAGTGCCATCATCTCCAGTGCTGGTGACTGCTTAATTCAGAGAACAGCTTCAGTACAAAAGGATCAAACAGGGTCACTTCGTCACTCATGTTTCTTTGAATATCATGGTCCTTTTTCTGCATTTGGACCCACGTTTGGACGGTAACAAAAACCGTGGGCTCCAGGGGCAGTCGGAGCCCCCGTTGCTGAGATGGAGGGGCCTCATGCCTGTGGTGCAGTTGCTCTGGGTCGCGCTGAACTCTCAAGCGTCATGGATCTGTCAGAATTCCAGGCCTGCTAAGTGCTTCAGGGAAATGGGGTGGCAGGAATGGCAAGTACACTGGACACATGCTGTGGGTATCTCCTCTGCTCTTGTGCAGGCTCTAGTGTCCCATCAGACTTCACTTCCAAAACACAAGTTCAAAGACAACGCCCTTAAGAATTTCAAGGCTGTGACAGCCAAGCATTAAACCAACCATGGGGCCCAGGGCCCTGATAAACTTTCCTGATGAATGAAAACTTTCCCCAAGATGATTGTATTTGACTTAGGATCAGTAGGTCAAAAGGAAGTCTTCTAGGCAGGGAAGCGGGTAAGATAGGCCTAACTGGAGGCAGGAGAAAGTAGAGCAGGATGGGAAATTGTGGTCAAATTGGCATGGCTGACCGGTCTTGTGCCAGGGACGGAGGGGCGCTTATGAGGCTGAATAGGAAAGCTGGAGCCAGATTAGAGCCATCTTGGTCTTCTGAACTAAGGATGTTCTGAACTAAAGACTCACTGGCAATGGGAAACAAGTAAAGATGCCATTAGGTCTTGGTTCAGAAAGAGGACTCTGCTGCAGGGGAGGCTGCATTAGAGGAACTGGCGATGACACTAATGCAAACAGTCAAAGCCTAGGGCTATGGGGGCTGGACATGGGTGGGGTTCAGGACTGGCAAGAGGGGTCCATTTGAGGGAGAATTCTGAGGGACAACCAAGAGAGGGGGTGAGCAGCCCCCGGGAGGCAGGGAGGCAGGTGGGAGCTGAAGGCAACCCATGGCTTGCTTTCTCATTTGGTCAGCTGCGTTCTCTAACTTCTGAACTCAAGAGCTTAGGGACACTACAGGACTGAGAGACCTCTGAAAATTCCCTTTGGATCCCGCTGCCTGCAATTTCTTCCATCTACTGTTTTCTTCTGCTTAGGATGAAAACATTTAAGCAAGGAAAGGAAAACACTGCACAGGGCATGCTATTTTTTACAAAGCCCATGGCACAAATAAAAAATATAGTATTTCAAGGCTTCTTTTATTTGCAAGGAAGAGACCGTGTCTGCCTATAGGTTCTGGACAGTGCCCCAAACCCCACTGGCCTCTGTAAACACTCTTCAATGATAAATAATAGTAGCACCAGTGTTAAATCTTTTCGTTAGAGTCTTGGCATGAGCACACCATGATTTCAGAAGTCCCTCTTGAATTCTAGGAGACAGAACTTACTGCTTGGGGTTTCTACTCAGAGTTATTGCCTGAGAAAAGTGGAAGGGTGTGTTTGTGCCGACGGAAACTTGTTATTTTTATTTACTTATTAGGCCTTGAGCATCAGCCATACCTTATGCTTGCAACATAAATTCTCTCATGCTATATAATCATGTAGCATGAGAGTGAGATTTTCCTCACACTCCTAGGTTGGAGCCTGGGCCCCACTCTTATATGAGAAAGCAGGGGCTCCTGGAGGCTAGTGACTTGCTTAGCATCATACAGTTGAAAAGCACTAGAACTTTCTCTCAGTGCTTCATAGTCCAAGTTTCCACTAGACCAGTGTTTCATTTTTCCATGAAAGCATTCCTGTTAAGGAGCGAAGTCGTCCTGAGGATTCTGGGAGAAAAGTTCCCCATGGGTTTCTCTAATGAGAAAAATGTGATATAAATCTGCTATTTTATGTTGATGCATGCATATCTTCCACCTTGCTGTATCCTATGCCAGGTTTGTTGGTAACATAGAAATGGTGCTTTGAATGACTTATGAGTAAGACGGATGCTTGAGAACGCATGCCACATGTATCTTGTGTCTCAGCCACCAGGTGAGTCCTTGGGCTGCTCAACCTCACACTGAGCTGCCACTGAACCCTAAAAACAGGATGAGAAGATATATATTACTCACAATAATGCTACCTAACCAACAAACCCAGCATCTCAGCAGCATACGATCATCAGCCTTTATTTAGCTCAGAGGTCAGCTGGAGGGTGACTGATCTTGGCCCATTCTCAGCCAGGCTCCCCTGGGGCAGCCCAGCTCAGGATCCTCTCATTCTCCTCCAGAGACCAAGACTCTTCTCACGGCAATGGTACAAAACCCAACTACCCAAATATCCTAGCCACCGGTCATGTCACACCTGTCAGCATTCCGCTGACCAAAGTGAGCCACGTGGCTGAACTCCAAGTCAATGGATGGAGAAATAGTCTTCTTTTTCTTTCTTTGAAGGGAAAAAACTGAAATAATACTATGGCAAAGAGTGTGGATACAGGGAGGGGTGAGGAATTGGGGCTATTAATGAAATCTTCTGTAATCGTGAGGTAACTAGCCAGGTTATTATATGACATGCCCACTGACTTGTGTCAAGGACCTAAATTTTAATGGCAACTCGGCTACTTTTTAGCTATGTGACTGTCAACAAGACCTTTTCTCTCTCTGAGCCTTATTTATCTCCTCAATATACTAGGGAAAATGCTCCTTTTTAATAGAGATCTTACCAGGATAAAGTAAATGATTTTATTTAAAAAAGCATATTATGAGAAAGCACTGTGAAAGTATTCTTACTATTACCCTATGCCATAGGTTGTTTGAGTTGCTATACTTAGATCCAAATAACTCCTGATGTTAAAAATAATCAAATCCAGGCCACTGGCTGTCTTAGATCAGGGATATTATTATCAAAATAATGCAAGCAACGACCACAACACCCATGATAAAATAACAGCAGGAATACAGTCAGCCCTCTGTATCCACGGGGGATTGGGTCCAGGACCCCTGAGGATATCAAAATCCATGGATGCTCACATACCTTCTAATCGGCTGTCAGTACCCACGGGTCCCATGTGGACCCTGAGGGCTGACTTTACTGTCATATTTACAATTGCACTTCATAGTGGTACCTCAAACACTAAGATGTAGTACTTACTCCAATGAGTGTTTGCTGAGTGAGTGAGTGAATGAATGAATGAATGAATGCCAACAGCAGTGATCCATTTGAAAAACATTTCTCTGGTTTTAAAATTGGTTTCCAAACAAGAACTCTAGAAAAATATCTAGGTGAAAGAACACCCTGGGAAGCCAGAGTTTTACCTGCTTTGAGGAGTAGTTACTCATCTCTGTAACATTGTAAACGTTTTCTTCAAAAATCCTGAGCAGGCTTGCAGAGCTACACTTAGCGTTTGTCTTTTCTCTTCAGCCAAGTGAAACAGTTCTTCAAGCCAGAAGTTGTTATCTTCATTCTCTGTGGCTCAGTCAAGCCCCTAAACTTTGATAATCTGAGGAAAGAGAAGTTGGCATATTATTGATGACCACAGATGTGTCAAGCATTTCCAAATGTCAATTCCTTTGGTTCTCACAAGCTCAGAAGGAGGCATTCGAATTCACAATTTACAGATGGGGCTCTGAGCTCAGCAAGATTGTGGAATTTGAACCCAGGGAACAGCTTAGGTTGGTTCTGGCTTTTTTTCTGGCTCACAATGGCATTAAATACTGGCAATCTGATGCTTTGTCAGTTAACTGAAGCTATTGTGAAGGCAATAGCAGTTTGGCATGGAACAAAATGATATTACACCTCTTAATACCCCAGCTCTCGGGGCAACATCCTGAACCCCAGCAGGCTCCATGAATGTTGATTCTGACCATGGTGATGGCTCTGGAACAGAATTATCTTTTTATCAAACCTAGGATTTTCAATTCGGCCAAGCAGAACCAGAAATTTCTAGGATTCTTCTGGGTTTGAACACATCACTTTTGTCCAAGCCCCTCATTTTCCAGATGAGAAAACTAAGGTCCAAAAATGAGTGACTTTTTAGGGTCAACAGCTAGTTAGTAGCAGAGCCTGAGTTTGCTGGAAAGTTTCTCTTCTCTCTCTCTCTCTCTCTCTCACACACACACACAACACACACACACACAGCTGGAAAGTTTCTCTCTCTCTCTCTCTCACACACACACACAGAGCTGGAAAGTTTCTGTTTCTCTCTCTCTGTTACACACACACACACAGGGGGTTGTGGAGTGGGGGTGCGGTACTACCAGCTTCTTACAGTGAAGGACCAGGTCACAAGAAATGCTCACCATCACCCTCTGCCTTTCGGAGTGGGGTTGAGAAATTGGTGGAGGTTGAAGGCCTCTGCACCCTGGAGGACAGGGGAGTCTGTGGACACTGAACACATCTGAATGGCAGCCCCTCAACCCGTACATTTGTGCTGTGCTCCCCGGGACTGATTTTCCCCACCCAGATCTTTATTAAAAGCATGACTGAGCTTCAGAAGCAGCCTGGCTAGCAGAGGAGACTTGGAAAGAGCAGTGGCACGGTAGACTGTGAGCTGTCAAAACAGGAAACAGATTCGTAATGGTGGTTTCAGGCTGGTTGACTCTGCATGTGAGGGAACCAGCCCATGACGTGAAGGTCTGTTTTGACAGGCTGTGGGCCGCTGAGGGCTGAGACCGCATTTCTATCACATGGGTTGGGGCCTTCAAATGGTCCAGCAGCTGCCCCTTTCTGCCTCTCGGAGTGAACGGCTGGGTGGAACTGATTCTGCCGAACAACCAGCTCTGCTTCCTGAGAGGAAGAGCTCTGCCCTGTGCCCTGAGCATTTTCACCACTCACCTGCTGTGTGATCTATGCACATCACTTAGTCTCTCTGTGCCTCAGCTTCCTCCTCTTTCAAGTGGGTACAAGAGTAGTGGAGAGTAAACGAAATGCATAATTAAATGGTTCATCCTCTCATATTATGAAGATTAAGTAATTTCAAAAACCAGACCAATGCAAACAGAGGCACTAGGACATGTCTGTTAATGCTCTGACGATTTCTGACCCTGTACCTTCTGATGCAGACCAATGAGGGGGAGTTTTGGCTACTTCGGCTCTGCCTGGAGTCATCAACCACAAGTTTTAAAATGTATTCCTAAAGTTAACAGTAACTGCTCATTGAACAGCTCCAGTCTGCCTGGCGTTGTTTTTGGCCCTTGTACATAGCACATCATCTAACTGAAACAACAAATCTATGCACTAATCATACTAACAATAAAAATAGCTAGTGAGAAATATTTGAACATTTAAGGTGGACTTTTAAGCACTTTGCATGTATTAACACTATTAATTAGGTTTTAGGTCTTATCTCCCCCGTTTTGCTCATGGAGAAACTTGCAGCTTAGAGAGCTGAACTGAACAGACCAGGTTTGAACGCTGCAGATCATGGGGAGCCTTAATTTCCTCTCGATAAAACCACTCTCTTTCTGTCTCTTTTTCCCTCATACACACACACACACACACACACACTCTCTCTCTCTCTCTCTCTCTCTCTCTCTCTCTGTCTCACGTGTGCAACTGTGCATGGAGATAGCATCATTGGAATGGTAGGGAAGGGGTTCCACAGGCTATCTGGGCAGCCTGCCTTGGCCAGCAAGCTCACCTCCCCAGAGCCTGGTGGAGGCTGGAAGTGGCTGGGGGCTGGGGGATGAATTGAAGAGGCCCATGAGCAGCAGAGTCAGGGGCTGTGCCATAGCAGGGCAGGCTGGAGGCTACAGCACAGTTGAAAGAGATGGTGTATTAGTTCATTTTCACACTGCTGACCAAGACATACCTGAGACTGGGTAATTTACAAAGAAAAAGAGATTTAATAGACTCACAGTTCCACGTGGCTGGGGAGGCCTCACCATCATGGCGGAAGGCAAAGGCACATCTTACATGGTGGCAGGCAAGAGAGAATGATAGAACCAAGCGAAAGGGGAAACCTCTTATAAAACCATTGGATCTTGTGACTTTTTCACTACCGCGAGAAGAGAATATGGAAACCACTCCCACGATTCAATTATTTCCCACTGGGTTCTTCCCACAACCCATGGGAATTATGGGAGCAACAATTCAAGATGAGATTTGGTGGGAACACAACCGAATGATATCAGATGGGATGGGGGCTGGGCATCCAACACAACCGAACGACATCAGATGGGATGGGGGCTGGGCATCCTGCTAGAACCTGGCTCACCAGCTTTTCTGGCCTCAGGAGGATCTAGAGGGGAGTCTAGATTTTCTGGCAAGCCAAAAAATAGCCATGTTCCATTGGCTCCCTCCACTCTGAATGCACTCATCCCTCCCACAGACCCAAGCTATCCCCAGTGAGTGAACTTTTATTCATTATTTCAGGTCAGTTCCAGGGTTCCTCCTTGACCACCTGAGAGTCATGGCATCTGGAACTTTCTTCCACCTGAGCATCTGCTTATAGTGTGAGTTCTGCTCTTGACTGAAGGGACCCTCAGGGCCATCTGGGTTGTGCCCAGCCTAGCACAGGGGTGTGGAATATAATGGGAAGTGAATAAAAATTGGTTGACTGATGAAAAATAGGAAGCCTTGGGGAGAGGAATCCAAAAGGAGTTTTTAACTTAAAAAGGGGAAGGAGGAATGAATACAGCAAACTCATTGTACAGATCAGAGGGCTGGGACTTGGCTAGTATTATGGGGCTGAACTGTGTCCCTCCCCAAATCTATATGTTGAAGTCCTAACCTCCAGGACCTCAGGATGTGACAGTATTTGGAGATAGAGTATTTAAAGATGTAATTAAGTAAAATGGGATGTTAGAGTGGACCCTAATCCAATATGAATTGTGTCCTCACGAAAAGGGGAAATTGGACACAGAGGCATACACAGAGAGAAAACCACATGAAGACACAGGGAGAAGATAGCCATCTAGAAGCCAAGGAGAGGGGCCTAAAACAAATCCTTTTCTCACAGCCCTTAGAAACAATCAACTCTGCCCACACCCTGATCTTGGACTTCTGGACTCCAGCACTGTGAGAGAATACATTTCTGATGTTGAAGGCATCAAGCCTTTGTTACACAGCCCTAGCGGATTCCTACAGTGAGTTAAGTGACTTGTTTATTGCCACAGGCCTTGCAGTGGCAGAGCCAAGATTTAAACCCAGGTCAGCTTATTCCAAGGCCCATTCACTGATCTCCCCACTCTGCATCTTTCTTAGGAGTTCTCCCATATTCCTTTGGTGATAAGACCCACTCTTGTATTTACCCAGCCTCTACTACTGGCACTCAAGCAAAACTCCATTTGGTCAGGAGGAGAATGACGATTCTGAAGCAGGATGGTGAATGGAAGAGTTACATTCCATGGGCTGGGCATGGTGGCTCACCGCCATAATCCCAGCACTTTGGGAGGCCAAGGCAGGTGGATCACCTGAGGTCAGGAGTGCGAGACCAGCCTGGCCAACATGGTGAAACCCCGTCTCTACTAAAAATACAAAAGTTAGCCAAGCATAGTGGTGCGCAGCTATAATCCCAGCTACTTGGGAGGCTGAGGCAGGATAATCACTTGTACCCAGGAGGCAGAAGTCTCAGTGAGCTGAGATCATGCCATTTGCATTCCAGCCTGGGTGACAAGAGCGAAACTCCATCTCAAAAAAAAAAAATCAATGAACAAAACATCTGCTTACTATTCTATGTTAATGAAAGTTTTATTGTAAAGATGATAAGCCTTTACACTGACCCTTTCTGTGCATCTTGTTTCAGGAATGAAAGCTTTACAACTGTATAGAAACAAACGTGTCTGCATTAAGTTGCTTCACATATATACCAAGGGACACACAATGAGGGGGACATCAGTGGTGCCTCCAGGTTTGGGGATCAGCATCTGGACCAGGATGGTTCAGAATGTGGGCTAAGACATAGACTGCCTGGGTTCAAACCCTGCCTTTGCTGTTATAACCTCAGGCAAGGCATTCAATCTCTCTATGCCTCAATTCCCTCCTCTTAACATAGGGGCAAAGCTAGTACCTACTTCAGACATTTTTTTGTGTTCCCTGGGAGGATTGGCTTTGGTGGGTAGTGCATACCCGGTGCTTACAATAGTGCCTACACTAATCACTCCAGCAGGTAGATTATTGCTATTGTTCTTATCATCGAGATCAGAGGTTCTTGAATGTCTCCGTAGGTCAAAGGGGCTACAAGAAATATTTAAATAATTTAAAATTCAATTACGAGCCAATCACACAAACACACTTAAAATGTTTGATTTTGTATTTTGCTTCCAAACATTGTTGATATAGGAATGCAGATATTTTGTGTGGCTGGCCACTCTTCCTATTATTACTACAGGCTGTGCACCATTTCCAAACATCTCCCTGTGCCTAGAGTTTTACTTGGCACCTTGCACATGTTGAAGCTTCCTTCTCAATTAGATAATTCTGTGAGTTAGGCAGTACTTAAATGTCGAGTCTGACCCAGTGACAGATGAACAAATGCACTCAGACACAGATATCCAGTGAAAGAGTGGGCTAGGAGTCCAGGCCACTCACAGACACCAAGGAGGGTGCTGTAAAGAGTCAGCAGCCATGGCCCTCACAAGCTGGTGCTGCGGGCATTTATTCAGTAGAGATTTAATGACAGAGGCTTTGAGTCAACACACTTGTGGATAATTAACATGGCTGCCCTTCCCAGTAAGAGCAGTCTTACAGATGATCAAGGCCAGGTTCTGATGCCTAAGTTAACTACCCTAACTAGATCAGTTTCTTTGGATTCCCTAGTTATCTAACTTAAGCTTTTAGGCACCAGTAAGAGAATCTGGCTGCCTTCAGCCAAATCCTATTCCAAGGCATTTGCAAAAACTCCCTGCCTTCCAACAAGTTTTGCATCCTTTTCCTACATTTTCTCCTACCACCCTGACTGAACTCCTACACTGAAGTCCATTTCCCAGGGCAGAAAAGGTCAGGAGGCTTGCCTGATGCAGGACCTTGGGAAGAGGCAGATCCCAGATTCTAACCCAGTTCTATCTGACTCTAGAGCCCTTTTAGGGGGATTATTTCTATAGGGTCAGTTTCTAGGAGTAAAAGACTTCTGATTCCCAGAGCCCATTTTCCAAACTCTATGTTCCCTCTTGGAGTGCTAAGAACATTATAATTCCTCAAAAACTCAATGTCTGCATTGAATTAATGAGCAAAACAAAGCAACAAAGCAACAAGATTAATTCATGCCCTGCCATGGGTTGGAACATCGAGTTAGGCATCCTCATGCTTTTAATTACTCAGCCAAGTTGCGGTAGGTTCTGCACTCAGACTGAATGCACTGGTCTTGCTCTTCTGTCTCCAGTTGGGTGCACCAGGGGAATTTGGATTCCACCTTGGAAGGCTGTTGTTGGCACTTGGTTTGCAGAAAGGAGTCATGATTTTGCCTGTATCCAATAGTTATTGTGGAAGGGGGTGATGGGGTTCTGTTTTTTCCCAAGAGTTTTCCTCTGTCTCTGGTTGTCCTTTGTTCCTTGGACAAAACATTCCAGTTTCTAGGAACAGCTTGGGGATCTGACCATCTCCAGGAGCTGAGAGACAGAGAAATTGTGATCCCTCAAGGATACCTGCAGGGGGAAGGAGAAGAGAGATGTATAAATTCCCCAGCCTCAGAGTTCCCAGGAATTGCAATGTTTTTCCCATGGGAACAGTGTGAGTAGTTAAATAAATACTGGCTATGAAACCATTATGGAAACCAGGCAGTGCTTGTCAATAATGACAATTGCTAGGAATTGGAGGTGATGGCATGGGCTCAGAGAGATAATAGGGGAGGATGAAAAGAGCCATCAGTCTAAACGTAAGGAGCTGGATGATAATGATAAAACCAACAATAACTAGTGAAGCCAGCTTGTCTCAGTCTTCCTGGATTGTCCTGGCTATAAAACAGAAAGTCCTGTGTCCCAGAAAGCCCCTAGGCCCTGGGCAAACCAGCATAGTTGGTGACCCTAATAATAATGAGTGTCTTAGATAACATCAATTCATTCAAATAAAGAGATAGTTTAAAGACACCCTTTAAACAATGGCTAAAATGTATCATCCTGAAAAGTCTCAGGAAGGGGCATTTTGCAGTCCTTGGTTAACAGTGCCACGGTGAGCTCTGCAAAACCTCAGTTGCTGTCAGGCTCAGCACCTCAGAGCCGGCCTTGTCAGGACATTTAGCTCTAACCTAATACCTGAGACCTAAGGACTCACCAGAAACCCTGAAATCTTCATCACAGCCCCTTGCAATCTGCAAAGTGATGCATTATCCATTATTCTACATCAGTTTCCCAGCAGCCCAGGAAAGTAGAAATGGTGGGTATGGTTGGTCCCATTTTTCAGATTAGCAAACTGAGATTCAGAGAGCTTTAGCTACCTGCCCAAGTTCACATAGCCAGTTGGTGACCAAGCCAGGATTCAAGACCCAGTCTGACTGATACCAAAGTCTGTGGTCTTTTCACCGTGATATCTGCAATTTCCCTGAGTTATTTCCCTCACATGAAAAACCAAGATCTCATGCATCCAATGGACCAAGGCTAAGATTACTTCTACTCAAGGGAGTCTAGAGAGCACCCGGATGAGCTGGGCCATGGTTACAATGACACGTTTTCAGGAACCTTAGATCCTCCTGGGGAAGTCACACATACTTCATGACACTGGTCAGCTGTGCATGAGTGTAGCACTGGCTGCAGTGGAGGGAGAGTGGCTTTGGGGTGAGATTGAGTGTGGTTTAAACTCAGCTCCATCCCTTACTGGCTGGGAGCCTTGGATTCCCCAACTGTAAAATGGCATGGTAACCTGGCAAGATGGTGGTGAGCATTAAATGGGAGGACATTTGTCCACACAGGAGACAAGAGAGCCGTCATTCACTGAGTACTACCCTTATGCCAAACATAGTTCTAAGTACTTTGACGGATGAAATAATTTAATACTCTCTGCAGGGATGGGTTAGACTGGCATGTGAATTAGATGCAGGTGAGAAGAAATGGGGCTGGAGCTGGGACAGGCAGAAGCAGCAGCTGCATAGGGTTGCTAGACACAGGTTTTTAGTCTAAGTGTGCTCCAAGCAATATTTGGGACATACTTAGACCAAATAATTATGTAAAATTCAAATGGAACTGGGCACCCTCTATTTTTTTTTTTTTTTTTTTTTTACTAAATCTGGCAGCTTTAGGTCTGGGCAACCATCTCCAATAAAACCAAAGGGTTTGTGGCTCACTTGCACTGTTCCTTGGGCACTAGACGGTTGGAGGGGCATGCAGGGGGTCGGCAAGGCTTTTAAGCCTTAATGTACCAAGTCAGGGCGGCCCTGCAAATAATTCATTTTGCTTAAAACCCAGTTTCTCCAGCTTTGCATGCAGGCCAAATGAAGTATTTGCCAAACCCCTATGTTTGTCTAACTTTCTTGTTTAGTGAAATCGATCATTCATCTGAATCATCATTTCTTTTGTTTCCTGATGCCAATCAAATGATTTACCTAGCTTCCCATTTTTCCTGCTGGTCCTTGCTTATATCTCACAATTATTTTGAGTATGAATGAGGAAGGAAATGTTCTCTCTCATTATCTTGTAAGAAAAGTTTAAGGTACTGATTCTTATAGTGTGGTTCTAGGACCACTGGCATTAGCATCGCCCGGGAACTTCTTAGAAATGCAAATTAATTGGAAACTCTGGGGTAGGGCCCACAGTCTGTGTTTCCACAAGTCCTCCAGGGTCTGCTGAGGCTCACTCAAGTTTGAGAACCTCTGTTTAGGGGAAATACCGTGCATTAGGGAGCAGGAGAATTTGGATACCAGCTCCATTCCTCCCAAGCTGATTCAGCTTATGCAAAGCACTCACTTTCCTACTGTTTCCTTCTGTTGAGTGCAATGGGGGAACCAGGGCTCCTTCTTTGCAGATGAAAGCGTTATGCGGGGAATTCCTCAGCAAGGTGTCGGAAAATAGGAGCAGTTGGCAAGGTGGAGGACATGGAGCTTCTTGTCCAGATCTCAACACTGCGTGTACCCTGCCACCTAGCCTGCAGGTCCCCAGCCAAGAACAAAATGACGCGTGCTGCCAGTTGGCCTTGCAAGGGGAGGTGGCCCGGCGCCAGCCCTTGCTAATTGCTAATTTGCACTGAAATAAATTATTCATTTTGCTTAAACAGCAAACAAAGGCCTTCATGTGAATGCCCTGATCATTTGTCCAGTTCTCCCCCAGACTCATATAGTCACCGCCCAGGGAGTCATCCCCCAAATCTGGAGCCATTCACCCCAGGATTCCAGGAGGCCACTGGGTCAGGGGTACTTGTCAGCCCCAAGAAAAGCCAGTTTCTCTCTGCCGCTAATTGGCACTGGGGAGGAGCTCGCTATTTTTCTTTTCTTTTTCTTTCCAATGTTTATGCTTCACCACAAATAAGAGAATATAATGATTTTTCCCCTGTGGTCACAGAGCTTTGAAGACAAAACACAGAGATAGGAAGAGCAAGATCCTCAGCTCATTCACGTTCACGTTGTAACCTTGTGAATTTCCAAGCCTTTCAGCCTTGCAGAGATTCACTTCCACATTGCTTCAGGAGTATCCACTGGTGCCTCCCCAGCACTGAGACCCAGGTAGAAATGCCTCCAACTGCAATTCATGGTCCAAGGACCCCCAAATCTCCCAAGGGAGTCTGGTAACCTTGATTTCAGTTTCTCATGGCTCAATTCCCACGTCCTCATTCATTTTCATTCTCCCCTGTCATTCTGAGGCACGCAGCGCAGTTCATTCACCAAGACAGCAAGAAAAGAAAAATCCGCAGGTTCCAAGTATTCCACCATCTTGTAGCATAGACAGAAAACTGGAAGGGGTTAGAGAGGCTGGAAGAGTTGAGTCGGGTGGCATATCCCGCCCTCTGGCTACCCAGCCCCTGCCCCCCACCTTGTCACATGCAGCTCCCCCAGGTCTCTGAAATCGTCAGAGCTGAAATCTTCACGCCATTTTTCCAGCATGGGTGACTGTGTTTCTCAGAGGAACTTGGTTCCAAGAGCATGAACCTTTCTTCATCTTGTTAAACGTCATCAGTGAGAATGGACTAAGTCCCTTTCTTTTGAAAGCTTACATTTTAGTGGGAGGAGAAGATTAAAAAGCCACACAAATGAGTAATTGTATAATGTGTCAGGTGGTGATAAGAGCCAGTGAGTTTGGATTTGGAAGGCATTCCTTTATTTGTACTTTCCATTTTGCATGCCACTAGCATAAAAGCTCCAGGAGGCAAGATGTTTTTAAGAGTACCTTTATTAAGCATAATGGAATATGATAAACTGCACAGAAGGCATACAATTTGCTAAGCCCTGACAAATGTAGACACTTGTGAAGCCATCATCACCCTGGAGATAGTGAACGGATCCATTGCCCCAAGTTTCCTGTGCCCCCTTATAAATCCCTCCTTTTGCTCCTCCCATCTCCTCATTCCTTCTCATCCTCAGACAACCCCTGATCTCTCTCTCCCTACAGACTGCTTTGCATCTTCTAGAATTTTATGTAAGTGGACTCATCTGGTGCATATTCATTTATGTCTAGCTTCTTGTTTTCAGCATGATTATTTCGACATTCATCTCTGTTGATCAGTTCATCACTAGTTTATCTGTTTTTATTGCTAAGTGTGTTCCATTTATGGATATGCCGCTGTTTGTTTCTCCATTTACCTGTTGATTGACAATTGTATTGTATTATTATTATTATTA
Source organism: Cheracebus regulus (assembly GCA_963574635.1). Taxonomy (NCBI): domain Eukaryota; kingdom Metazoa; phylum Chordata; class Mammalia; order Primates; family Pitheciidae; genus Cheracebus; species Cheracebus regulus. The sequence continues at coordinate 22,767 of CAUYQU010069268.1, forward strand.
TTATTATTATTATTATTATTTTGAAACAGGGTCTCACTCTGTCACCCAGGCTGGAGTGCAGTGACACAATCACGGCTCACTGCAACCTCTGCCTCCCAGGCTTAAGCCATCCTCCCATCTCAGCCTCCTGAGTAGCTGGGACTACAGGCAAGCACTGCCACACCCGGCTAATTTTTACATTTTTTGTAGAGTTAGGGTTTTACTATGTTGTGGAAACAGTCTCAAACTCCTGGGCTCAAGTGATCCTCCCACCTCAGCCTCCCAAAGTGCTGGGATTACAGGCATGAGCCACTATAACCAGCCTATTTTTTTAATTATTAAAAATAAAGCTGCTGTGAACAGACTATCTGTGCATAAATCTTTGCACACATGCATATTCAGTTCATCATGGTTAAATATCTAGGAGTGGAATGGCTGAATCATAGGGCAGATGTATGTCTAACTTTTTAAAAAATTGCTGTTTTCCAAAGTAATTGGGCCATTTTACATCTTCAACAGTACTGTACGAAAGCTCCACTTTCTGCATATCCTCGCCAAAACTTGGTATTAATCAATTTTTAAAATTATAGACACTGTAATAGGCATGTAGTAGTATTTTATTGTGGTGTAATTTGCATTTTGTAATCACTAATCATGTTGAGCATCTCTTCTTGTGATAATACCATCCAAATATCATCTTGGGTAACTTTACCCAAGATGTTCAAATATTTTGCTCATTTAAACAATTGGGTTGCTTTTCATAGTATTGTAAATGGACTTTTTATTTCAATTTCTGATTGTTAATTGCTAGTATTTAGAGATACAACTGAATTTTCTATATCGATCTTATATCCTATAAACTCAAAATAAACTCACTTTATACATCAGATTTTCTACATAAGGATCATGTTATTTGTGAATCAAAATCATTTTACTTCTTTTTTCTCCATTTGGGTATCTTTCGTTTTTCTTGTCTTATTACTCTGGCTACAACCTCCAATACAATGTTGAGGAGAAGAGTTGAAACCAGAAATCCTTTTCTTGTTCTTGAAGGATAACAGTGGCTCATTCATCATTAATTATAATATTAAGTATATTTTTTAATACATGCTCATTACCAGATTGAGGAAGTTCTCATATTCTGACTTGCTGAGATTTTTAAAAATCAGGAATGAATGTTGGATTTTGTAAAATGTGTTTTCTGCATTTGTAATGACTACGTGTGTTTTTTCTGATTTGTTCTGTTAATAATGTGAATTACATTGAGCAATTTTTAATGTTATATTATGCCATTTATGCATTGCTATAGAATACCTGTGGCTGGGTAATTTATAAAGAAAGAGGTTTAATTAGCTCGTGGTTCTGCAATATTCTCGTTTTTCTGATTTCTTAAGATAGAAGTTGAAATCATTGATTTGAGGCCTTACTTCTTTTTAAATACAGACATTTTACATTATTCATATCCTTCTGAGATTGCTTTAGGTGAAGCCTAGAACTTTTAATATGTTTTGTTTTCATTTTTATTCATTTCAAAGTACTTCAGATATCTCTTTTGATTTCCTCTTTTACTCATGAGTTATCAGTGGATTATTTATTTTCCAAATATTTGGGGATTTTAAAAGACATTTTTTTGTGATTGATTTCTAATTTCTATTTAAATTCTGTTATAGTCAGAGGACATACTTTGTATGTTTGAATGAGTTTAAATTTATTTATTTATTTATTTATTTTTGAGACAGGTTCTCACTCTGTCGCCCAGGTTGGAGTGCAGGCATGATCACAGCTCACTACAGCCTTGACTTCTAGACTCAGGTGATTCTCCCATCTCAGTCTCCATAGTGGCTGGGGTTACAGGCAGGTGCCACCATGCCTGGCTAATTTTTGCATTTTTCATAGATAGAGTTTCACAATGTTGCCTAACCTGGTCTCCAACTCCTGGACTCAAGCAATCCACCTGCCTCAGTCACCCAAAGTGCTGGAAGTACAGATGTGAGCCACCAAGCTCACCCAAGTTTAAATGTATTGAGACTTGTTTTATGGCCAAGAATATGGACTACCTTGGTGAATATTTTATATGCACTTGAAGATAGTGTGTTATGCTGTTGTTAAGTAGGGTGTTCTCTAAATGTCAATTAGGCTAAGTTGGTTGATAGTATAGTTCTAGTAATAGCTATATTACTAATTTTCTGTTTACTTTTTCTGTTAATTATTGAGATGGGGTGTTGAAATCTGACTATTATGGATTTCTCTATTTATCTATTTATCCTTTTAGTCCTGTCAGTTTTTGCTTGATGTGTTTTGAAACTCTGTGATTATGGTTCCATAGATGCTTAGAATTTTTATGTCCTCTGAATGAATTTACTCCTTTATTATTATGAAATTACTCTATTTGTTCCTGGTAATGTTATTTGCTGAAATCTACTTTGTCTGATGTTAACATAGCCACTCTAGTTTTCTTTGACTAGGTGTTAACATAATGCATCTTTTCCTGATCTGTTTCTTTTAACCCTATTTGTGTCTTCATATTTAAATATATACTTTTTTCTTTTTGAGGGGGTTATTTTTGTTTAGTTTTTTTTTTTTTTCCTTTTGGTAGTAGCATATAGTTAGGTCTTATTTTTTCCTTATTTAACAATCACCCCCCTTTAACTAGTGTGTTAAATGTCACACATGTAAAAGCATTTGACATTTAATTTGTTTATTGATATCATTGAATTTAACTTTCTGCTTATTTTCTATTAGTTCCATCTGTTCATAGATCCTTTTGCCTGGTTTTGGATTAAATGAGTATTTTTAATGATTCAATTTAATCACTTTTGTTGACTTATTAGATATCATTATGTGTGTATATGTGTGCAAATATGTGTGTGTGTTTTAGTGGTTGCTTTAGTTGTTTATATAATTTATCTTTAATAGATCAAAATTTACCTGTGAGAATAGTATACCACTTCGTGTACAGCATGAAAACCTTACGACAGTATACTTCTATTTCTTTCCAGTCTTTATGCTATTGTTATTATACATTTGGTTTATATATATATTATTAATAACACACCACAATATCAGTTTTAATTGAAAGAGTTAATTTTTTAATAAAGAGATTTAAATCATAGGAGAAAAATCTTTTCCTGTTTATCTACATAGTTATAATTTTGAGTGCTCTTTCTTTGTATAGCTTCAGATTTTACCTGGTATTATTTTCTTTTTGTCCAAGAGACTTCTCTTAACATTTATTGTAGGGGAAGTCTGCTGTTGAGGGATTATTTCAGCTTTTGTATGTTTAAAAATATTTTGAGTTTATCTTTATTTTTTTAAAGATACTTTTGCTGGGTATAGAATTCTAGGTTGATAGTTCCTGTTTTTTGTTGTTGTTTTCTGTACTCTAAAGATGTTTCCCCACTGTCTTGTGGCTTCATTATTTCTAGCAGTGTGCTTATCATCCTTATCATGTTTCCTCTATATGTGACATGTTCTTTCCTCTGGTTGCCTTCAATGTTTTGTCTTTATTACTGTTATGTATTTATTTATCTTTTTTACTTACATTATCTAAAAATTCGTTTTTTGAGGCAAGTTCTCACTTTATTACCTAGACTGGAGTGAAGTGGCAGGATCATGGCTCTGCAGCCTTGTTTTCCTGGGCTCAAGTGATCCTCTCACTTCAGCCTCCTGAGTAGCTGGGATTATAGTCATGTGTCACTATGCCTGATTTTTTTTTTTTTTTTTTTTTTTTAGAGACAGTATCTCACTATGTTGCCCAGGCTGCTCTCAAACTCCTGGGCTTAAGCAACCCATCCTCTTTGGCCTCCCAAAGTGCTGGGATTACAGGTCTTAGCTGCTGCACCTGGCCTATCACTGGTTTTGAGCAAGTAAGTTTATGGTGTTTCTCAGTGTTGTTTTCTTCAAGACATTTGGGCTTGGCCTGTGTTGAGCTTCTTGGATCTGTGAGTTCATGGCTGTAACCAACTTTGGAAGTTTTTGGCTATTATGTCTGCAAATATTTTTTCATCCCATTTTTCTTTCTCCTCTGTTTCATGATTCCAGTTATACATGTCTGCTTTTTGGGGGGAGGAGGGTTCTTTTTACTCTCCTGTGTCAATTTAAATCACTTCTGTTATCTCTTCAATTTAACTAATTGTTTCTTCTGCAGTATCAAATCTGTACTTAATCCCATCCAGTGTATTTTTTTTTATTTTAGAAGTAATTTTAATCTTTAGAAGTTCAGTTTGGGTATTTTAAATATCTTTTGTGTTACTTCTTAATATGCTCAATCTTTCATCTACATTTTTGAATACATAAAATGTAGTTAGAATAATTGTTTTGATGCCCTTGTTTACTAATTCCACAACCCATGTCATTTCTGGGTCTGTTTCTATTGATTGCTTTTCTCTTCATTATATGTTATATTTTCCTACTTCTTTGCATGCCTGGTAATTTTTTAGTCTATGACAGACATTGTAAATTTTACCTTGTTGGGTGCTAGATATTTTTGTATTGCTGTATTTTTGTGCTTTCATTTGGGATACAGGCAAATTACTTGAAAACAGTTTAATTCTTTTGGTTATTTCTTTTAAGCTTGTGAGGTAGCATCAGACCACCATTTAGTCTAAGACAAATTTCTCTCCACTATTGAAGTAATAGATTTCTGATTATTCTAATGAATGTCCCACAAATAATAAGGTTTTCTACTCTGGCTATAGGCAAGAGGAACTCTTCCTGTACTTCAGTAAGCTCCAGAGATTGTTTCCTCTAATCCTTTCTATGGTTCTTTCCCTAGTCTCAAGTAGTTTTCTTTTATTCCCTACTTTTCCTTATTCCTCTTTTGTAATCTCCTTTGTAGATTCTAGCTGCTTTAGCTTCCCTGGACTCTCAGCTCAATCACTTCCACTCAAGGAGATCCCTGGGCTCCATCTGGGTTACTGCTTCCCCTGATACTTCATGGGCATTCTCTCCAGGATTGGTGTGGTCAGTGGGAAAATGACTGTCTAAAGATTTCTATGTAGTGATGTGGTTTGGGTTTGTGTCCCCACCCAAATCTCATGTCACATTGGAGGAAGGGCCTAGTAGGAGATGATTGGATCATGGGAGCAGAATTCCCCTTTGCTGTTCTCATGATAGTAAGTGGATCTCAGGAGATTTTATAGTTTAAAAGTATGTGGCACTTCCCCCTTCATGTTCTCTCTCTCTCTCTTGCCATCTTGTAAAGAAGTTGCTTGCTTCCCCTTTGCCTGCTGCCACGATCATAAGTTTCCTGAGGACTCTTAGTCATGCTTCTTGTTAGGCTTGCAAAACTGTGAGTCAATTAAACTTCTTTTCTTCATAAATTACCCAATCTCAGGTAGTTCTTTATAGCAGTGTGAGAACGAACTAATACAGACAGCAAAGGGGAATTAAGGTTGCAGATGGAACTAAAGTTCTAATCAGCTAACCATAAAAAGAGAAGCTTATCCTAGTTTATTTGGGGGAGCCTTTGAATAATTACAAGGATTCTTCAAAGCAGAAGAGGGAGGCAGAAGGAGTATAATCAAAGATATGACAATATGAGAAGAACTTTGTCCAACATTACTGACTGAAGATAGAGGTATAGGACCACAAGCCGAGAAATATGGGCAGTCTCTAGAAACTGGAAAAAGCAAAAAAAAAAAAAAAAAAAAAAAAGATTCTCCACTA
>CAUYQU010069269.1:0-68638 GCA_963574635.1 Cheracebus regulus
AATTTTACCCAGTTTTTTTTAGTTTGCATTGAGCAAAGATAATGCCAATGCACTATTGCCTGGGGGTTTTATTCAATTATTAAAAAAAAAAAAAAAAAAAAAAAAAAAAAGGTGCTGTGAATGAAAAAAGACATAGTTACAAATATGGTTGATATTTAACAATCACAAAATAATGCTTTGAACAACTATGTTACAAATTAATTAGAAAATAAGTAAAACAGGCAATTTCTTCAAAACAAATGTACAACCAAAACTGACTCAAAAAAGAAACAGAAAATTTGAATAAACTATTGAACAACCAAAGAAGCTAAATCAATAATTAAAATCTATCCATTAAAAAACACCGACCCAAAAGTTTTTTAGGATTGTTCTAGCATATGCTCAAGGAATAGATAATCCAAAATCTTTCAGAGAATAGAAAGGAAAAACAAACAAACAAACACTATCTTTCATAAGGCAGATATAACTTGATTCTAATAAACAGACACAAAACTGAAAGGCCAATCACATTTCCAAGCAAAGACAAAAAACTTTAAATAAAATATTAGTAAATGGATTCCAGCACTGTATTTAATTATATTAATATGTATTTATTAATCTATTTAAAATGATTAATAATACACACATATTATTTTAAAATCAAAATTTTATATCGAGACAAAAATATATAGACATTTCAATACATGCAGAACAAATATTTTGTAGGATTCAATAATCTTTTCATGATTAAACTGATAGCCAACAAAAAATTTTCTTAAACAGTTAGAGGTTATCAACCAAAACTGCACAGCAAATATTATATTCCATGATGAAATTCAGAAATACTCTTGTTTAAGTTCTGAACAAAGGAAGAATACCCATTATAATCACTTCTAGTTAATTTCATTCTAGAGGATAGTAAATAGCACAACGAGACAAGGCATAAAAGGAGTAAAGGACTGAGAAGAAAGAAACAGGACTGTAATTATTCATAGATGATGTGAGTTCAGCAAGGCTGATAGATTAAAATATCAACTTGCATACTTAAATAGCATTCTTATACATCAGCTACAAACAAATAAGAAAACATAATTTTAAAATGGATTCCATTTACAATAGCAACAACAAAAAACAAATGCAAATAAGGACCTAGGAATAATCTAATGATAGATATACAAGACTTTATGAAGAAAAATTATAAAAATATATTGTAAGACTAAAAGAAAAGTGAAATAAATGAAGATATATATTTATTTGTGAATTAGGAAGTTTAAAATCATAAAGATCTCAGTTATCATCAAGTTAATCTATAAATTTACTGTAATTCCAATCCACAAGATTTTTAACAGAACTTGACAAGTTAATTCTAATGTGTATGGAAGAGTAAAGAGTCAAGAATAGACAAGAAGCATTTTTGAAAGACACAGTCTCAAAAATAGATAGGTAGACATGAACAAATGGAAAGACATCTTCTGTTCTTGAATAATGCAACTCAATATTATAAACATGTCAGCTCTCCCTAAATTAATATACTTAAGATAATCTCAATGAAAAGACCAACAAGCTTCTTAATGAAGTTGGACAAGTTAATATTATAGTTTATATGGAAAAACAAACATGTAACAATAGCCAGGACACACTCAAAAGAAAAATCAATTTGGAGAATGAGTCATATATCAGTCATTAAAACATACTATAAATTCTCTATAATTAAAAATATGGTGCTAGTACAACAATAGACAAATAGACCAGTGGGACGGAACAGAAAGCTTAGAAATAGAAACAAGTTCATCTGGAAATGTAATATGTAATAAAGGTGGATCTCAAATGACTGGTACAAAGATGGACTTTTAAATTTAATTTAATTTTATTTTATTTTGAGACAGAATCTTACTCTGTCGCCCAGGCCGGAGTGGAGTGGTGCAATCGCAGCTCACTGCAAACTCTGCCTCCCAGGTTCAAGTGATTCTCATGGCTCCATCTCCTGAATAGCTGGTATTACAGGCCGGAACCATGACACCCAGCTAATTTTTGTATTTTTAGTAGAGATAGGGTTTCACCATGTTGCCCAGGCCAGTCTTGAACTCCTGGACTCAATCAGTCCTTAAATCTTGGCCTCTCAAAATGCTGAGATTACAGGTGTGAGCCACTGCGCCTGGCCTCAAAGATGGACTTTAAAATAAATGGTGCTCATACAATTGGGCATCCACTGGGGAAAAAAAGATGAAATTAGATCTCTAACTTACACTATAAACAGAAATGTGCTCCAAGAGGATTAAAAACAGAAATAGAAGAAAAGGGAAAGGAACCCATAAAAGTCCTAGAAAAAAGCATGGGGGGATTCCTTTTCAATTTTGGTATGAGAAAGGCTTTTAACTATAACTCAAAATCTAGAAGCAATAAGATTTAGGAATAATTAAAAATTTGACTACAAAAATGTTTTTAAAATTACGTATCAAGAATAAGTAGAGTCAAAAGACAACAGACAACCTGGGAGAAAATATATCAAAGTGTTATGAGACAAAGGACAAAAACCCCATAGCAAGATGGCAAAATACATGAACAGAAAATTGTTTAAAAGGCTAAAATGTTCAAATTCACTCATAATTAGAGAAATAACATCAAAACAATACTGTGAGACCATGTTGTGTTTCTTATACCAGAAAAAATAAAAATGCATGAGGATACATTCTGTCAGGGGGCTACAAGGAAATAGATACTTTCACACAATGCAAACTGAGAGAAGCTTTCTGGAGGGAATTTTGGCAATACCTAACAAAACTATGGATGTACTTACCTTTTGGGCCTGCAATCTCACTTCTAGGAATCTACCCTGCAGATACACCCCCCAATCATACGCACACACATGCACACACACATACACACACGTCCAATGTAGCACTGTTTATAATTGCAAAAAAAAAAAAAAAATGGAAGCAACCAAAATTATTATACAAAGAACAGTGGTTGGATAAATGAAGTTACCTTCATACAATGGAGCACTATGCAGCAATAAAAAGAATATGGAAAATGTCCGTGATTTCCCATATACACTGTTAATGTTTTTTACAAAAAAGCAAAGTACAAAAGAATATCTACAGTGCCTCTCTTTGTGTATTTTATACACAAAGGGAGGTAAGAAAATATACACATAGCTGCTCATTTGTACAAATGCAAAAGAAACACAGGGAAGATAAACCATAAGTTAATGAGATTGGTTACCTAGAGGGGTTAACTGAGAAAAAGGTGGAAAGAATAAGAGAACGGGACAAGGCTGAATGGGAAGCAATGCTTCTCCGAGAATACTTTTTTTTCATAGTTCTGATTCTTAGAACCATGGTAATGGTTCGCACACATAAAAATAATTTAAAATCAACCAGGGCGTGATGGGAACCTCGAATGGAAGACAAACAGTGACAAATGAACCTAACCATACCACAAACAAACAACATCATCAAAGTGAAGAGAGTGGTGAAGAAAGAACTAATCTAAATATCTTTGGAAAAGAGTATTCTGCATGAATACTGTAAGACTAACGACAAAAACAATTGTACCCAAATTCTGTATTCGAGGTCAATGTAGGTTAATTATTCCAAAACTAGTTTGTGTATACACTAGGATCAAAACGTAAGTAAATATAATGAGCTAGTTTCTCACTATCAGCAAAAGAAGTTACAAATAAGAAGAAAAAGGCTAGAATTAAGCCAGTGGTGTTGGGTTGGACTCAGAGGTATAAATGTATGTTTTTAATATGTATCCTTATGCACAGATGTAAAAGTAAATATGGATGTATATATATCCTATTTCTGTTGACCGAGAAGGACTAGAGACAATAATGATAGGAACAGGGAAATACTGGGGAGAAGAGGCATGGGTCCCTGGTGAAGCCCCACCTCAAGCCTGGACCTGCAGCCCAAAGTGAGAACATGTATTCCTGTTTTCCCTCTCGAATGTTGCCTTTTCCAAAACCACCCTGGCCTGCCACACCCCCCTGTTATGTACCCATAAAAACCCCAGGCTCCAATGGCAGTGGAGCAGCAGTGAAGGAAAGAAAAGAAGCAGCTTGATGTTGATGAGAGAAGCAGTTTGACTCTTGATGGTGGGACCTCAGAAAAGAGTTAGGCCCAAGATGACTGACCTTCAGAGAAAGACCACCTTCCCACTCCATCCCCTTTCCAACTCTCCATCAGACACAGCTACTTTCAGCAGCAACAAAATCTCCTATATTTACCACCCTCAATTCGTTCACACGACCTGATTCTTCCTGGTCGCCGAACAAGAGCTCAGGAGCTGAGCTGTCACACTGAGCTGTTAAACACTTAAGCCATCAGTAGATGGCAAAGCTAAAAGAGTACAACTGTAACACACACCTTCTGGGGCTCCACGGGTCACTGGTACCCCCCGCAGATGCTGCCATGGGGCCACACAGAGTTCTGTTCCTGCCAGTGCCCAGAAGCACTTGTGCCAGCCCCTGTACCCACTCACCTCCGCGCTCCCCCTTCCATGAGGGATTAAGAGCTGTGGGCTCAGTAAACAAGCTACCCCCTTCATCAGTCCTGTGAAGGGCTCAGGGAAGATTTCCTATTTCAATAACACCCTATAGCAATAGCATATCTGGTGCCCAGACCTTGGCTGTAAATATCATTCCTGAATAAAAGAAATCAAGGCTACAGAATTAACCCCAGAGAGATGGTGATTCCAGGGCTAGGGCAAGGGAAATAAAAAGACAGTCCAGGAACAACTTGTGTTGCCAAGTGAGAATGTGCCCCAAAAAGTCTGGGGACATGTTAAGAGAAGCAACATGAAGGATGCCCAAAAACCAGAGCTAGTTAAATTTGAGCAACAAAATAAGTTATAATAGTATCAAATGATGATCCATGAGCTCATGCTAATATAAATAATTAATTAAATAAATAAGTAAATGATGGAGAAGGGACAACTTCTTACAGTGGATTACCAATGAATAAATTTAGAACACAGTAGGGAAAATAGAAAAGAACCATTAGGCAAACAGCACAGTAATAAATGTTGCAGGCAAGAACAATCAATGGCTGCTCAAATTAGTGTGCAAAAGTATGGCAAGAAATGGAATATTTGCATAGTCTTCAAATATCTCCCCAGAAGATATTCAGTCATTGTCAAGGGCAAAATAGTAGTTCCATAGTTGAGAAACTTGGCAGAAATCACCTTAACTGAGTGATACAGGCTAACATCACCAGTAATAAGGCATAGTGACATCATGTGCCCACTGATATGATGTGCTAAGATGGGCACATCACTTCAGTGGCATTCTTGCTGAAATGGCACAACCTCAATGTAATAAAAAAAAACACCATTCCAAATTAAGGGATATTTGTAAATAACTGACTAGTTCTCTTTAAGTGTGTTGGCCATGAAATTAAAAAGAAAGAAAGAAAAGACTCAAGATAGGTCACAAATTGGACAAGACTAAGGAGACAATACAACCAAATGCAATGTAGGAGCCTGGATTGGATCCTGGACAAGAAAAACACTTTAATAGGAAATCTGGTGAAACTGGAAAAAGATTCCTAGATAAGGTGACAGTTTTATATCAGTGTTAATTTCCTGGTTTTCATACTCTTACTGTGGTAATGTAAAATGTTAACACTGGGGGAAGCTGTCGAAGGGTATGCAGGAACTCTGATTTTTGCAACTTTCCTGTGAGTCTAAAGTTATTTCTAAACAGAAAAGTTTTAAAAAATAGATTTGGAAAAAAGTTAAAACAATGAAAAGAATTTCTCTTTCCGCAAAGCCTGCCTTTCAAGACTATTACCTCACTAGAGAGGTCAAGAAAGTGAACTCTGATTCAGAGTCCATCAGTTTTCTTTTTTGCTTGTGATTATTCTCATTTTCTCCTTCCCAGTACATATAGTCTCATGGTACAGATTTGAAAATGAACAACTGCAAGGAAACATGACTTATATGAAGCGAAGTGAAAGCCACCGGTTTAATACATGCAACAACTCCCTATTTACAAAATAAGTGATCATCTGCATATTAATGTATTTTTATGACACTTTTCTAGGGTGAAAATGCCATCAGTTCCAAAAGTCAAAAATCAGCAGGCAGTGTGATATTAGAAATGGAAAAATGTAGTGACAGAAGTGAAAATTGGAGGGTCAAAGAGGCATAAAAAATGTAGCCAGTGGCTACATGACAAGCAGTAAATGGCATTTTTGGTCAGAAGGACCACTCTCTCATTTCCATTAAGTAATAACATTTTTAAAATGTTAAAAGTATTTTGTAATTTTTTTCATGTTTCTAAAAATACATCCATTTACCTTGGTTTTTTAAAATCACATTTGTCAATATAATGAGCAGAAGACTATTCCTATTATTCTTTATGCATAGCTTTGTACCCTGCAGACAAACATAAAAACACCACACCTATGTTCTTTCCTATCTGTAACATCCCACAACTCATTGTCAGTTTTACCTCCCTCTGCCCAGTGTCTAAGTCTTATTTCCCTATAACCATATAAGCTCTTTGGAGGCAAACATTAAATCTGGTCCATGATGGTATCATGCACCAACACCATATACATATTAAATGTTAAAAAAGTAAAATGATGATGGCTTACTGGTGCTCAAACCCCTTACAGGAGGAAGAGCATGCAGAAGAGCAGGTGCAAGAGCTGGTGCAAGCACTTTTGGGCTCTGGCCCCACAGTATTGTCTAGGGGTGGGTATCTGCAACTCCTGAAGCCCCAGTGAGAATGTGTTACAGTGTACTCTTTTAGCTTTGCTGTCCACGGACAGCTTGAGTGTTAAACAGCTCAGTGAACCCTCTGCCTTTAGGGCCAATGTGACCACTTTCTTTATCCTGAGCTCTTGTTCGGCATCCAGGAAAAATCAGGTCACACCTGGACTTGAAGGATGGTGCATGTGGGAGTTTTATTGCTTGGTAGCGGTGGCTCTCAGCAGTATGGACGGGGAGCTGGAAAGGAGATGGAATGGGAAGATGATCTTCCCCTGGAGTTTGGCCATCCAGCGGCTGATCTCATCTCCAATTATCCCCAGCTGAACTACTCTCAACATTCAGATGCTCCTTTTCTTCTCTCCTTCTCTGTTGCTCTTCTGCTCTTCTGTTTGTCTGCTCATGGAGCCTGGGGTTTAGGGTTTATATGGGTACAGGATGGGGAGTGTGGTGGGCCAAAAGGCAACTTTTGGGTGCAAAAACAGGAATGCCTCTTCCCATTTAGGGCCATGGGTTTCCAGGCTTGAGGGTGTGGCCTTTACTAGGGAACAACCCTCTTCAACACAGTATTTCACTGACTCCTGTCCATATCATTAGGGCCATTGAGCAGACCAAGGATGTGTCTTCTGAGGGCAGCGGTACTGCTGCACTGTTTCTCAGATTCTGAGTATGGCCCACAGTCATTCCACTGACCCAGGGATATATCACCTACATGGAGGCTTGAAAGTTTCTCCTGTTTGAAGGATGGCATATAGTATTTTGACCAGCTTCACTCTAGATGAGACAATCAGACTGTTCCTTCAGCTGGAGGTAAGGAAGCAGGAGTTGGTTTCCCTGTAGTGCAGGAGTCACAGCTGATCTTGGGCCCAGGCTCTGCACAGATGAGGTTGTGGGGTTTAGTGATCTATGGGCTTGGTAGAATGAAGATGGAGTCCCAGTGCTTCTGAGGCACAGTGGCTGGTGGCTCCCAGAGGAAGGTGCACTCCAGAGGTGACTCTGGTGTCAAGATGGCACCATGCTGCAACAGCCTGGGTCACAGGGAGGGGGCAGGGGGTGGAGAGTGCACATCTTGTATTATTAATTTAGTATAACGCAGCAGCATGAAATCCCCACAGTTCTCCCAGTTGGGCTCATGGCTTGAAAGGATTTTGGAATTCTCTTGTTATAAGGACTGTAGGTATTGGCAGTGGCAATGGAAGCTGGCAGAGGTCTTCTACTTAGATTTTTGCCAGAACAGGAAGTGTCTCCTGACTTCAGACATAACCAATCTGGGTGGGAGAGACAGAGCTTCAGAGGCTGGGTACCTGCATGCTGCCCTCCTGGACTTCCACTTACCACAGGTGCATCTCCAGTCCTTTGCTGCCTTCCAATGTGCTCCTTTCCACACTCCAGCCAAATCTTAACTGTGTATTCATTGCCTTGGTCTTATCTTGTAAGGGGAATGAACACAAGGCACCTCTAACATTATGCTGATGTTACTCCCCAAACTTTTAAACAAGAGCTAACACCAATTCACCTCAAAAACTATTTCAAAAAAATAGAGGTGGGGAGTGGAATTCTTCCAAACCTAATCTAAGAGGCCAGAATTATTCTCACACCAAAACCAGAAAAGAACACAACAAAAAAAGAAAACTACAGACCAATATCCTTGATGAACATAGATGCAAAAATCTACAATAAAATACTAGCAAAAAAATTCAATAACACATCAAAAGAATTATATGCCTTGATCAAGCGGGGTTTATTCCAAGGATGCAAGGATAGTTCAACATATGCAAATCAATATACATCATACCTCACATCAACAGAATGAAGAATAAAAAATGATCATACTACTTAAAGCAATCTATTTATTCAATGCAATTCCTATCAAAATACCTTTAACATTCTTCACTGAAGTACAGAAAAAAAAAATCCTAAAATGTGTATGGAACTACAAAAGACCTCAACTAGTGAAAGTAATCCTGAGGAAAAAAATGAAGGTGGAAGCATCACATTACCTGACTTCAAAATACACTAAAAAGCTACAGTAACAAAAATAACAGGGTACTGGCATAAAAACAGACACATAGGCCAATGGCACAGAATAGACAGCCCAGAAATAAATTCACATATTTACAGCCAATTGATTTTCCACAAAGGCACTGAAAACATACACTGAAGAAAAAACACGCTCTTCGTAAATGGTGCTGTGAAAATTGGATATTCATACTCAGAAGAATAAGACTAGACCCCTATCTCTCATCATATATAAAACCAACACAAAATTTATTAGAGATGTAAAAGTAAGGCCAACAACTATGAAACAACTCAAAGAAAACATAGGAGAACACTTTAGGACATTGGTCTGGGCAAAGATTGTATGGATAAGGCCTCAAAAGCACAGGCAACAGAAGCAAAAATAGACAAATGGGATTATATCAAACTATAAAGCTTCTACACAGCAAAGAAAACAGTCAACAGAGTGAAGAGACAATCTGCAGAACAGGAGAAAATAGTTCCAAAGTATTTATCCAACAAGGGATTAAGATCCAGAATACCCAAAGAACTCAAACAGCTTTACAGCAAAAAACCGTATAACCAAATTTTAAAATGGGCATATAATCTGAATAGACATTTCTTAAAGGAAGACATACAAATGGCCAATAAGTGTGTGAAGAATGCTCAACATTGCTAACCATCAGGAAAATTCGAATCAAAACTACAGTGAGATACCAGGTCACCCTAGTTAGAATGGCTATTATAAAAAGACAAAACATAACAAATGCTGGTGAAGATGTGGAGAAAAGGGAACTCTTAGACCCTGTTGGTGGAAATGTAAATTAGTACAGCCATTATGGGAAACAGTATGGAGATTCTTTAAAAAAAAAACTAAAAATAGAACTACCATATGATCCAGTAATCCCACTAGTGGGTATATATCCAAAGGAAAGGAAATCAGTATGTTGAAGAGATATCTGCACTCCCATGTTTACTGAGCACTATTCACACAAGACGAAATGTGGAATCACCCTAAGTGTCCATCAACAGATGAATGGATAAAGAAAATGTGGTATATGTAAACAATGAAATACTAATCGGCCATAAAAAAGAACAAAATCTTGTCATTCGCAGCAACATGGATGAGCTGGGTGGACATTATGTTAAGTGAAATAAGCCAGGCACAGAAAGAAAAATACCACATGTTCTTACTCATTTGTGAGAGCTGAAAAAGTTGATCTTATATAAATAGAGAGTAGAATAGTAGTTACTAGAGGCTGGGAAGGGTAGGGGGAGGTAGGGAAGAGGAAGAGGTTGGTTAACAGTTACAAAATTACAGCTAAATGGGAGGAAAAGTTTTAATGTTCTATTAGCACTGTAGGATGACTATGTTAAGGTTAATTTAATATATATTTTCAAGTGGCTAAAAGAGAGGTTTTTGAATGTTCCCAACACAAAGAAACTGTAAATGTTGGAAGTGATGGATATGCTAACTACCCTGTTTTGCTTATTACACATGTATACATAAATTGGAATATCACATTGCACCCCATACAGATGTACCGTTATTAGGTATTAATTAAATTTTTAAAAATCACTAGTGGCCTTGATTTAATCAATCATGTTTATATAATGAAGCTTCCATAACTAGGTTGCCGAACAGGAGGAGGTACCTGGGGAGTGGTGGTCCCAGAGAGGGCATGGAAGTTCACGCCCCTTCCCACTACCACACCTGTGCATCTCTTCCTTCTGACTGTTCCTGAGTTATATCATCTTATAATCAATGGTTAATAATAGGTAAAGCACTTTCCTCATTCTGTGAGCTGTTTTAACAAGTGATCAAACCAGAGAAGGGGGCTGTGGGACCCTCCAGTTTATAGCCAAGTTTGACATAAGTCATAAGTAACACGGGAAACTACCACTAGTGACTGGCATCTGAAACTGGGGACAGTCTTGTGGGGCTGAGGCCTTAACATGTGGGGTCTGTGCCAACTCCAGTTAGCACAGAATTGAACTAAATTGTAGGATATCCAGCTGGTGTCAGAGAATTGCTTTGTGTAGGAGAAACCCACACATTTTGGTGACCAGAAGTGTTTTGTGCTGAGTGTGAGGAAAACAGTTAATCTTTTTCCATACAAGAGGGTAGGCAGCATGTAGAGTAGGAAGAGGACCCACCACCAGAGCCTGACACCAATTCACAGAGGAGGAGGTTCTCTAACTCAGTTAAATCACTTATATACAAGGAAATCTACAAGGATTGGAGAGTTAAGGACTGAAGACACATGAACCCAGGCTTTCCAATACAATCAAATTTATATCTAAAGAATCTGGTATCTCACTAAGAAAGTGAAGGCTTTAAGTTTATAGGTAAAATTAAGTAAAGAAAGATTTGGAAACATAATGGAGGCCATAACAAAAATAGAAAAACTTTCAGCAGTGATGAATACTTTCTCTTCAAGAGGCATACAAATCTCAGAAGTTAAGCCATGAAAAGTAAAGAAGTTTCAGCTATCCAACCCAGTGTGCTGGGGTTTAAGATGTATGGAGGTTTATTTGACAACAACAATCAAAGTCAGAGTAGATATTAATTAGGTCCCTGCTCCACCTATGGTTCATGGTTGATGCAGGGATCTCCTGACACACAGCAGTTGGTGCTGAGGCAAATGATGCATGTTTTCACTTTATATCAGCTGTGATCAAAGGAAAGAGTTTGTGAGTAAAATAGATACTCAGATAAACAGAAACAAAATAGCTTCCCACCAAAACCTATGAGCAGAGAGAAAAACACAACCCCAGAAGAACCAGGAAAGAAAAGCAAGTCTAAGGCCAATTCTCAGCTTTAAGTTCTGCAGGCCTTCCTAAAAGACAACCTATTTTTTTCACCTTTCAGGTATTCACACTACTCAGAAACCCCTGATTCTCCTATTTTAAGGATTAAAAAAATTAATTACAGGTATTCTAACAATAATCTTGAGAAATGACGTCTTCTGTTAATAGGAAAAAAAGACTTCGTATAAGACTTATACTATGACATATTTTCCTACTACCTCCTTCAAAAACATATAAAATAGTGATAGATGTGACTACAGAACTGATATCAGTAATGGTCAGTTAGGAGGTTATAAACAAGGTTCTGTGTCATAAAATTTGAATCAACAGGAGCCCAGTTATTGAGAAATATTTTGGAAAGATGAGGGTCTATGTTGAAAAGAGAATAAGAACTAAAAGATAATAAAATATTAAGGATCTTTATAAAAACAAATATATTGTGAATACATGCCTTTTATAATAGTGATAATACATATAGTTGTCACATTGCTTTTGTTTCCTAGTCTTCCCTTAGCTTTGCTAAGTGGGCAGCACCAAAGCAGGACACCTGATGCAAAGGCAGCCAATCCATGAGCTTGTAGCAATCAGTGACCTGGGATCTGACTAGAATAGATGAGCTGGGCCAGTAAAAGTCCTCCTTTAGGAATCTGAACCACAAGACTCTAGGGAATTTCCAATAAGCAACAGGGCAAAAGCCAAATGGACAAATCAAGAGATACTATGCTACAGGGAGGTGTAGAGTCCCTATTATGGTCTGTATTAGTCCGTTCTCACATTGCTATAGAGAAATACCTGAGACTGGGTAATTTATAAAGAAAAGCTGTTTAATTAGCTCAGGGTTCTGTAGGCTATACAGGACTCATGGAGGCATCAGCTTGTGGGGAGGTCTGAGGAAACTTCTAATCATGGCAGAAGACAAAGGGGAAGCAAGGTACTTCACATGGCTGGAGCAGGAGGAAGGGCGGGGGGAGGTGCCACATACTTTAAAACAACCAGATCTCAACGATACCTCACTCACTATAACAAGAACAGCACCAAGGGAATGATGATAAATCATTCATGAAGGACCATCCCCATGATCCAATCACCTCCCACCAGGCTCCTCCTCCAACACTGGGGATTACAATTGAACATGAGGTTTGGGTGGGGACACAGATCCAAACCATACGATGGCCCATAGGCAAACTACAGTTATGAGGAAGCCAGTCAATAGACAAAAGAGAGTGAGGGCCATATATGTAAGGAAGATTTTGCCTGTGTGGTCAAAGAGAGAGAGAGAAGGAGGAAGGAGAGGAGGAGAGAGGGGAGGCAAGAGTGGGCTTGATTCATGACAGCTTCCTTAAGACCCAACTATAATTGTATTCCTGTCGTTGAGGTTCTCTGAAATCCCTCTGAAACCTAACATCTCGGTTCCTTATAACTAAAAGAACCCTAAGCAAAACCATGCATCCTAAGGTCAGTGTACTTCTGGCCAATCTTCTACACTTTCTTTATCCACAAGAAATGGTACTTAGAATAAAGACCTTTGATTAACCAAGATATTAATTTGCTGTAAAGAAATTTAGTTCCACTGTTATCTATATAATCTTGGGCAAGTCATTTATCTCCCGAGCCTTACTTTTCTCATCTATATACAGTGCAGGCTTATTGTGGAAATAACAGTATTGTGTATGGAGCACCTGGCCCCTGGGCACTTAGAACTTGGTAGTTATCATCATTCATTAAAATAAAACTTAAGACTTGTACAAAGCAGTTCCACTGTCTTTATATAATCTAATACACTCAACAGCCCAGGTGAGATAGGCAGGACAAATGTTGCTATCTCCATTTTTCAGATGGCTCAGTGCCATAACTTCACCAAACCATGGAGCTGGCGAGTGGAAGAATGTGGACTTGAACATAGGGCTTATGATTGTGAGTCAATCAGATAACCTCCCATTCCAATAACTTGAGAAAGTGCACTCATGGATTAGGAAAAAAAATTGCAACCAATAAATTTGAAAAGGAGTAGAGAGAAGAGTCCTGATTAACCTTCAGTTCAAGAGAAAAATCCATTCCATTAAAATCCCCTTTCCCTGGGCATTCCTGATAATTGAGATTTTACAGTTCTTTGAAATACCATAAGGTCAACAAATTGCACACACTTACAGTTCCATAAAAAATAAAAATAATAAAAATAATGATACTCTCTAGGGTAGAGAAAGAGAAATTCATTACATTAGAAAATCCTGAAAGAATGACATGAGAGACCAAGAGCAATGCATGTAAATGCAGAAAAAAAAGAAGGAAGAGTGGGAGAAGGGTAGAAAATTATTTTTGGCATACCTAATTACTACAGAAACTCACCTCCTAATCCCCAGGGTAATTCACACTTTTATAGATCAGTATGTC
This sequence comes from Cheracebus regulus, assembly GCA_963574635.1. Classification (NCBI taxonomy): domain Eukaryota; kingdom Metazoa; phylum Chordata; class Mammalia; order Primates; family Pitheciidae; genus Cheracebus; species Cheracebus regulus. The sequence continues at coordinate 13,897 of CAUYQU010069269.1, forward strand.
AAATTACCTTTTCAGATCTTAGTAAAATAATCCTGAATGTTTCAGATTCAGATTGTAAGAAAACTTTATGTTAGATCATATGGCAGTTCTAAATAAAAGTTAGTTGCTAAATCTAAGTTTTTAAAGTTTCCCTTTCACATAAAATAAGAAAAGTTTCAATGATTGTACATATTTATCTTCTAATAACTTTAATAACTAAAGCTATTAAAACCATAGTCATGCCCTAGTATAGAAAACCCCAGCTGGGCAAAAATGCCATGTCATAAGAATTCTGTTTGGCATCCACAACATTATGAATACACCATACAAACTAAGCTCTGCTCCTTGTTCATTCTTGTTGACAGCCTTGGTTTTGAGACACAGGTCAGGAGGAGATGGGGCACAGAGGACCCTTATCTAACCTCTTGAGGGTCTCACATTCCTTGGTGACATGACCTTTAAGGTCCCACCTAGAACTAAATTTCTAAGCTCTATCAACTTTCTCTCTGTCATTTCCTCAAATCAGATTGAATGAGGATGTCAGATGACTGAACTGCCTCATAAGTTCAGCCAGTGTTGATTAAGCCTTGTATGTCTCCTACAACTTCAAAGCCTGGAGTGACCATAGGCTCAAGGTCAACAGCTTGGGCTTTAGAATTTACTAGCCCTGTGGCCCTGGGAAAGTAATATAACCTCTCAGTGCTTTATTTTCTTAATCCATAAAATGAGATAATAATTACCTCACAGTACTGTTGTAAGGATTAAGTGAGTTAATACACATAAAATGCTTAAAAGAGTGCCTATAGCATTGTGTTTTCTCAATAATTTTTAGCTGCCCTTATTGCTACCTTTCGACAAGGCAATGTTCCTTAATATATGCAAGCACAAAGTCTATGGGGACATCTGCCACTAGGAAGAAAAGATGAAATTCAAATGTACACACAGAGCAAGGACAGAAATGAATAACACATGCTTGCTGCAGGCTGCATCTGGTCAGCTAAGCTGAGATGAGCTTCACATTCTTCCATGGTTGGCCTGCACCATTAGTTCCTGCTGGCAAATGGGAAATGCTCATGATAAAGCAGACCAAATGGCAGCATGTGGGTGGACCAGGATAATCCATCCCTATCACTGAACCAGGAACCTGGACTGCATTCTCTGCTGTCCCTGCATTAGAGCACATAGGATGTCATACACCGTTAACATGTTCTAAGAGTTCCAGGGGGTTGGGAGAAAGAATGAAGGGCATGATGGAAGAGCTCGCATTGAGGGAATCTCTGTGAAGTGGTCTTTAGCTGCATTTCAAAGGCAGGTGGGAAGTGGGCTTGGGGAGAAGTGAGCAGACCTTTCTAGATGGGAGAAATAGGACATGTGTGCCCCTGGATGTGAAGTTTGGAGAAGCCCACACTAGAGAAGGCCAATAGTGCTCCCAGGAAGAAAGAGTATGAAATAAGGTGTAGCAGCAGGTATAGCCAGTAATGGCCAGGAAAGATTTTTGTCTCTTTTTGCCAATTTCCAGAGAAATAATCTCTGCAACCGGGTGTTCTTTGTTGTTAGGTTAGCTCCCTTTTAGGATTATATTTAGACTTTTTTTTTCTTTTCTTAGAAAACCTCAAATGATTACAACTTGCACAGAATGTTTAAGTAGGTCACAAAAAAACAAGGCATGCTTTTTCCCTCTCAAATAGATCCCTGAAACTTTAGGTTCTAGAGAACTGGATGCTATTTTCCTCATTCTCCCAGGGGGACAGAATGACAAATTCTACCTGCCTCACTTCCATCTCCCTCCACTCCATTTAAAAGCTCCCAGTTCACTGTTCAGTAAAAGGAAGGAGAATTTTCTCAGAAACCAATTCTCTAGGTGAAAGAAACCTAGGCGAAGATTTCCAAAGGCTAAACACTTCTCACAGAAGTCAGGGCATTTTACATCACTCTAGAAAGATAACCAAGGGACAATAACATTTAAAACCTCAAACCCCACTAAATTCCTTATATAACAACCAATAGTGGTGCTTAATATCTTTTGCCACGGCTCAATAGTTAGATGCAACCCTCAACTCAATCACAGAACTCTTTCATCCATGCTACTCATAAAGAAAAGAGAAAAACAATGGAAAACTTTCTAGCAAGGATTTTTTTTTTCCTTTATAAAGTTCATCCTGGTATTCGGGGAGAACTTGGAAACAAGATTCTGATTAAGAAGTTATCCTCACTGGGACAGGCATTTCCTAAGACACCCTTCCACAAGCTATCAGCACATGCTTTATACATTGTGAAGTCATGGCTTTCTCACATCTTCATCTGATTCCTAATTCTTTTTCTCATCTAGGAAAATGTTGCCAGGGATTTTCACTGAATGTCATTTTCACTGAAGAGGTCCCAATTAAGAATTTTTGGATCTTGGACTGAAAAACTTTCCAAGATAATTATTATAATCCAGGGCTTCAAAGGAGCAGAAATTCAAAGGAAGGGAAAGCATTTCAGTAGATAATCTATAGGATGGCTGCCATTGATCCTCCTCTTGTCCTGCACTCCTGGCTTTGCCCTTTCCCTGTGAGCTTACTGTTGAGAATCTGTTAGCCATTTCAGCCAAGGTCATGGCATTTATGACAGATTAATATAGAGCATAAAGTGGTAAAAAAGTTTGACTCCTAGGCTGCAAACCCAAGAGAGAAGGAGAATGGAGTAAAGATACAGGCAAGGGACTCATTTTTGAAGGGAAGATGATGAGTGGCAGCTGGGAATTTGAGACTAAAGATGTGTGAAATGTAGCTTCAATGATAGAGTACAACAAAGCCATGAGATAATAAGTTGGTATGTGCACCTATGTACACACACAGATATACCCCTAGGTTCAAGGCCTAGGTTTTGGGAGTACTCAGGAGTAAGAGAAAAAAAAGAAGAAATAGAAGGATACAGTGAAGATAGGTTAAAAAGGCAGGAGGAAAAATTCCAAGATGTTCCAAAAATCAAGAGAATATTGTACTATGGGCCAAACACTAACCAAAAGAAATCTAGTGATAAAGTATTAGCATCATACAAAGTAGACCTAAAGGCAAAATGCGTTGTTCCAGGTGAGAAAGTCATTGTATGATGATAAAAGTCAATTCATGAGGAAGATAAAACAATCTTCAACTTGCATGCAATGAATAACACAGTCTCAAAAACAAAGTCATAATTGAAATAACTTCAAGGAAAATAAACATTCTACTATCAATCATAGTGGGAGATTTTTATGCACTTTTCTCAGTAAATGACAATCCTAATATCAGTAATGTCATAATAATATCTCTAATAGTAGTGTTTATTGAATTCTAAATTTTTAATAGTAATCTTTAATATTTTTACCTTAGTTATCTTCTTCCTATTTGAACATTTCCAGTTTGAAACGAGTTCTGATCAAACCAGTTCACCAAACATATGTTCTTGGTCTCACTTTTATTTCTCTCCTTAAGTTATATTCCCTAGTTTAAATGTTCTCTCCCTTCAATAGACTTTTTCCCCCTGCAATTGTGAGAGAGGTTGAAGCAAGACTGGCATAAGTAGACTTCTAGATCATAAGATGGAAGGGGTACACAGATAGGCGGGCCTCAAACACAATGCCTCAGCTTCCCCTGGAAAATTGTGTTTGTTTCTAGATCTCCCTTCTGGTCAGGAGCCACTCATTTCAAGCAGCGTCCAAGGACTCAGCCTGGACCAAGTTCTGGAATAACAATCTATGTAGTCTGAAGAACAAGAAAGACCAGAAGTCAATTGTGTCATCTCTTTCAGGAGAAGGCCAGTGGTCTGGAAAAGCAAATCACCTGGGGCTGGCTGAATGAACCAGAGGAGAAAAAAAGTGTCTGAGATATCACGCCAAAACCTGACAAACAAAGAAGAAAACAGACAATAAGCTGAAGGTATCAGTGAGTGAATGAGAAATAGGAGATTAGTGAGATACAAGTTGAGTCTGGTGGAGATTAAATGTAATAACTTTTACTGTGAAGTTTTAGGTCTGGTACTTTGATCTTACCACTTTGGCATTAAGGATACAGGGAATGATTCAGTATCTTGGGATAGACTCCTGATATTATGCCTTTTCTGTCAGGCAAGCCTTTATCAGAATCTAGGCAGGCTTTGAATGCAAGGAATGCAGAAAGTGGTATACTGCTTCCCTTTCTCTCTCATGCAGTTGTGATGCACCTGCAAATAGTCAATACATATAAAGACAATGCCCTGGGCCAGGCTCATGCCTGTAATCCCAGCACTTTGGGAGCTGGTGGATCACCTAAGATCAGGAGTTTGAGACCAGCCTAGCCAACATGGTCAAACCCCATCTCAACTAAAAATACAAAAATTAGCCAGGCATGGCCCCCGGAGGCACAGTTTGCAGTGAGCGTGACTGTGCCACTGCACTCCAGCCTGGGCGACAGAGTGAGACTTTGTCTAAAAAAAAAATAACAATAATACTCCATCTGCAACTTCTCCTAAGGGCAAGAAAAGCTGATGAGTAAATCACCATCCTGTATGAGCCTGTGCTTCTGGTCTTGTTATGATTGTCAACAGTTTATAGAAAAATATAAATAATTCAAAGCTAAGTGTCAATTGATAGTTTTAATAAATACACAATTTCACAGCATGAAAGCTTTGTTTGCTCCTATCACTTGCTGTCTAAAACTAAAACAGCAATAATAATATATCTGACATGTAAGATATACCCTTAAATAGAAATAGCAAAAACCCACATGATGTCAAAGGAGACTCTTTTTCAAACAGCCAGAAAGCCATGAAAATCAATGAGCCCGAGAGTAGCTCCACCCTTGGGATCCTAAGAATCAGATGTTTACTAAATTATGCTGTTTTCTCTCACATGAAATAAACACACATAGACGGTCTACCCCTTAATAATCTCAGCAAAGTTCATGCCAGATAAACAAATTCACTCAGGTTCGGGTTGAGGCTGCCACTAGCATAGGCAACTAGGAAAGGGTTATTGAAAAGAGTATTCTGTTTTCTAAGGAAACTTTTAATGTTAAGAGTCTACTTTTTAGAGTACTGTGAGAGCTCTGCTGAAAAGAAACAAACACAGCAAGGGCAAGTGGTGGTGATATCAGTAATACTGGGGATAACAGCAGCTGCTGAGGAGTTTTCCCATATTGTGACTGACCAAGAGGGGTCTTAAACTAAAAAAAAAAACAGAGATGAGATCCAACAGTGAGCACAATAATCTTCACTTGGGTTCACCTAAAAATAAAAAACAATACCAGACTCTACATTATAAAGAATTTCCTGGTCCAAAAGGGTTTCCATTTAAATTGAAAAAAAATGATTCTATTGTAATACTTGGATGTCTCCTGAGGTCAAAGATTGAAGTTCAGGTTCTTTCTTGGTGTAATGCCAATTTTCCATCCTCTTTATACCAGACTCTGTGTTGTTTTTCTAATTTACTCAATAAAATGCTGTTTGTTGAAAGAAGATCACTAGAGGGTTTGCGGGAGCCCCTCAAATACTTTATTCATTTTTAATGGGTTACTTGACATCCCATAAAGTTCACACACATGAGGAAGAGATTGCACAGTGTGAACTGGTGAAAAAATCCACTGCCTATCCCTCCAGGAGCATGCTGATAACATGAGGTGACTAGTACATGACATGTTTCATAGGACAGCTTTGTAAATGGTCATGTCTTTCAGCACAAAACAAATTAAAACATAATCATAACCCCAGTACCACTGTTATCACTGGGTGGCATTCTTCATGATTAAATGTATATCACATTCTTTCCAGGCATGCCAGGGTAAAAGCTGCCAAATTCACAATGGCAACTTATTTCAAGTTTTCAAAATAAAAGTGATGTACCAAAATTTTTCTTTTTAATGTATCAACTTTTTATTTTTTACCATGCACTTATTTGATGCACCATTTATTAGCAAAATTGACATTGCCCTTGGATGGCCAAACACTGGCTATAAAATGGGGATAATTATATTTAGTTGACAACATATCTAAAAGGTTTATTGTTTTAGCTACACTTTGAAAATTTACATGGTTTGAATGTGCTAATTTTTATAATATTGTCTCAGAGGTTCACTTTGGTTTTTCAGTATGTTTTGTTTTTCTTTTTTCTTTTTCTTTCTTTTTTTTTTTTTTTTTTTTTGAGACAGAGTCTATCACTGTCGCCTGGGCTGGAGTGCAGTGGCATGATCTCAGCTCACTGCAACCTCTGCCTCCCAGGTTCAAGTGATTGTCCTGACTCAGCCTCCTGAGTAGCTGGGATTACAGGCACCCGCCACCACGCCCAGCTAATTTTTTGTATTTTTAGTAGAGACGGGGTTTCACTATATTGGCCAGGCTGGTCTTGAACGCTTGACCTCATGATCCACCTGCCTTGGCCTCTCAAAGTGCTGGGATTACAGGTGTGAGCCACCGCGCCCGGCAGGACTTTTTGTTTTTCTTTCCAACTTTTATTTTAGGTTCAGAGGGTACATGTGCAGGTTTATACATGGGTAAATTGCCTGTCATGAGGGTTTGGTGTACAGATGATTTCATCACCCAGGTAATGAGCATACTTCCTAATAGGCAGGTTTTCGATCCTCACCCACTTCTGCAATCCAACCTCACATAGGCTCTGGCATTGTTTCCTTCTTGTGTCCATGTGTGTTCATCATTTAGCTTCCACTTATGAGTGAGAACATTCAGCATTTATTTTTCTGTTCCTGCATTAATTCACTTATGATAATTGCCTCCAGCTCCACCCATGTTGCTACAAAAAATAGGATTTCATTCTTTTTTATGGCTGCATAGTGTTTCATAGTGTGTATGTATCACACTTTCTTTATCCAGTCTACCACTGATGGGCATTTAGGTTGGTTCCATATCTTTGCTGTTGTGAATAGTGTTGTGATGAACATACATGTGCATGTATTTTTATGGTAAACAATTTATATTCCTTTGGGTATATACCCAGTAATGGGCTTGTTGGGTCAAATGGTAGTTCTAAGTTCTTTGAGAAATCTTCGAACTGCTTTCCACAATAGCTGAACTAATTTACATTCTCAACAGCTGTGTATAAGCATCCCCTTTGCTAACCTCACCAGCATCTGTTATTTCTTTGCTTTTTAATAATAGATATTCTGGCTGGTGTGAGATGGTGTCTCACTGTGGTTGTGATTTGCATTTCTCTAATATTAGTGACGTTGAGCATTTTTTCATAGGCTTGTTGGCCACATGTATGTCTTCCTTTGAGAAGTGTCTATTCATGTCCTTTGCCCATTTTTTATTGGGGTTGTTTTTGCTTGTTAATTTATTTAAGTTCCTTAGAGATTCTGGAGAGTAGACCTTTGTTGGGCACATAGTTTACAAATATTTTCTCCCATTCTGTAGGTTGTTTGTTTACTGTTGATAATTTCTTTTGCTGTGCAGAACATCTTTAGTTTAATTAGGTCCTACTTATCTATTTTTTGTTGTTGCAACTGCTTTTGGAGACTTTGTCATGAAATCTTCGCCAGGGTCTATGTCCAGAATGGTATTTCCTAGGTTTTCTTCTAGGGTTTTTATAGTTTTAGGTCTTACATTTAAGTCTTGAATCCATCTTGGTTTAATTTTTGCATATGGCAAAAGGAAGGAATCTGGTTTCAATCTTCTGTATAGGGCTAGCCAATTACCTCAGCATCATACATTGAACAGGGAGTCCTTTCTCTATTGGTTGTTTTCATTGACTTTGTTGAAGATTAGTTAGTTGTGGGTGTGTGGTTTTATCTCTGGATTTTTTAACCTGTTGGTCTATGTGTCTATGTACCAGTATCATGCTGTTTTGGGTACTGTAGCCTTGTAGTACAGTTTGAAATTGGGTAGTGTGCCTCTGGCTTTTATTTTGTTTGGGTTTTTTGTCTTTGTTTGTTTGTTTTGCTTAGAATTTTTTTGGTTGTTCAGGCTCCTTTTGGTTCCACGTGAATTTTAGAATCATTTCTGTAAAATTCTATTTAAAAATGTCATTGGTAGTTTGATAGAAATAGCACTGAATCTGTAAATTTGCTTTGGACAATGTGGCCATTTTAACAATAATGATTCTTCCTATCCATGAGCATGAAATGTTTTTCCATATGTTTATCTTCTCTCGATTTCTTTCACCAGTGTTTTGTAATTCTTGTAGAGATCTTTCACCTCCCTGGTTAGCTGTATTCCTAGGTATTTTATTCTTTTTGTGGCTATGTTGAATGAGACTGTGTTCCTTCCTGACTTGGCTCTCACCTTGGACATTGTTGGTGTATAGAAATGCAGCTGATTTTTGTGCATTGATTTTGTATCTTGAAACTTTGCTAAAGTTGTTTATCAGATCTAGGAACCTTTGGGCAGAGACTATGGAGTTTTCTAGGTATCATATCATTTCATCTGCACAGAAGGAGTTTAATTTCCTCTCTTCCTAATTAGATGCCTTTTCTTACTCTTACCTGATTGCTCTGGCTAGGACTTTCAGTAATATGTTGAATAGGAGTGGTGAGAGTGAGCATTCTTGTTTTGTTCTGGTTCTCAAAGGGAATACTTCCAGCTTTTACCCATTCAGTGTGATGTTGGCTGTGGGTTTGTCATAGATGGCTCTTATTATTTTGAGGTATGTTTCTGTGATGGCTTGTTTGTTAAGGGTTTTTAATATGAAGCGATGTTGAATTTTATCAAAAGCCTTTTCTGCATCTATTGAGATGATCATGCAGTTTTTGGTTTTAGTTCTGTTATATTCAGTTACAAGTCAAATCATTATGGAATGTCCAAATATTCTCCCAACACTCTAGTTTAATGGTGTTGAATATCATTCAAAATAAATAGGCCATTTCCTAAATGTTTTGAAATCTATTCTTTAAGGTTTCAATTTACTGTAAGGAAACCTAATATATGAAAAGCCAGATTTACAGAAAAGATAAATTGGAGAGGGGACGTTATTTACATTTTCTTACAGAGTTTACCACAGGATTCCTTCACAGAAAATCCCCATGATGAAATGGAGAACCCACAATTCTCAAGTGGGTTCCTACCACTAGGTGCTTTGAGGAGTTTTCTTCTGTCAACTTTTGAGGGATCAAAAAGAAGGGCTTATTACTTTTGCAAAGAGTGAACTTTTCCCAGACTCTCCTCTCTGACTGCCAGGCTCTGCACGTAAGAGCACGTCCAAGAGTCTGAAGCAGGTAAGCCACCAATCTTTGCATTCTGTGTGTGGACAGGCACCATTGTCAGTTTTCTACAAGATTAAGTCTTCTGTTCTCAGCCTTAGGTAAAAGCTACTCTTCTCAGCCACTGGCCTCACCAGCATGACCAGGGCCAAGACTTTCTCATGGTGTTAGGCACACACCTTCTTCTCAATGGAGTCTACACCCCATGGAAAGAACAGGAGTGTTGGATTCTGAATCCCAATCCTGGCTCCGCCACTTCCTAGCCAAGTGACTTCAGTATTCCAGAGCTTTTCTTTTTTTGCTTTGTTAACTACTTTGGGGGCATGAGCTATGTTTAAGTATTTTTCAATATTTATTTAGCAGAAAGATCTCAATAAAGCTGGAAAAAATATGAAAACCTCAAAAAAAAGCCTGAGGTCTTTTTGTTTGCCATGTTGTACACTTCTTTGTCCCCAGCACCTCAAATAGAACATATATTAATAGTAATCACTCAAAACATATTTATTGACTGAATGAAGGAATGAACAAATGCTGGGTGACAGGACTCAGCCTGTCCTGTGTAGTCCAGCTCTGTATCCAAATACACAGACCTCGCCCTACCAAATTTTCCCATTAATAATGGTGGTGACACTTTTCATTGAAAAGTGGGAGGATAGATTAAATGTTGGTAAACCATCCAGTGTTAGGCCTCATGTAACAGATTAACAAATGGGAGCTTTAATGATGACAGCAATTATCCTGGATGTTTCCTAATGGTCTCTTCTTTCTGTTGTCCAGTTTTGTTTGTTCACTTCCTTGTTTTCTTATCTGCTTTTAATGTTCTTCTAGTAGGCTTTCAGTTGATCTAGAGGTCCTTTCTCTTAACCTGCATTTACCTACATAAATGCCTCATGTTTTACTCTCCTTCTTCACCAGCTAGCTCAGTGGGTCAGAATTCCCATCCTCCACAACAGGAATCATCACTACTTTTTCCTAAACCCCATCTGGAGCCAGACACTATTTTCATAGAACAATAGTACATCTGCTTGTCATTACAGTTCAGCTCCCCTGGCCCCAGCCAGGCTGAACAGGATGCCAAACCCACAATGACTTCTCAGGAAAAGGGACTCTGTCAAAGAGCTCCTCTGTACATTTAAAACAAAATTTGATTTATAAAACCCTCACGAAACAGGTAACTTTTAGAAACAAATCTGTGGTTCTTGAAAGGTAGGGCTTATAGGTTTAAAAATGAGCTATATATACAATATTCGTTCTTATTCTGAGCCTTTGCCTGGATAGGAAAGGGGGCAGGAATAAAGGTAACTAAAATTTATTGTCTATTTTGTGTCTTAGCACTGTGCTTAGTGCTTTGCAACCTTTATGTTATTTAATTTTCATAACTATCCTCATAAAATAAGGATAATTATCCTTACTTTACAGTGAGAAAATTGAGATTCCAACATGTTAAGTGATTAGCCTAAGGAATAAAGCTACTCAGTGGTAGAGCCAAGACAGAAATTCAAGCCTGTCTTACCAATACAGAATGATATCTCATAATAGAGAATGCTTTATGACATGTAAAACACAATAAAACACATTCTTCCTGTTGGGTTAAATATTTTACCTGGTACTTTGGATCACTGGAGGCTGAAACCCTTCTATAGGCAGCAGTGAGAAAACTCTTGACATCTTCGGCATGCAGGTGGCTGTAATATTCTGGGGTTGCGTAAAGTCTTAAGGATCAGTCTGATCCCTTTCTCATTGCAGAAAGCTCCTAATCGCCTGGTAGGGAGATTTTTGATTTAGCTCTCATAGTCATACAGAAAGCACTAAATCTGCTGACTACAAATTAATCCTCTTTTCCTGGAACTGTGCATGGACAAAGGCATGGAAAGATGATGGCCTCCACCATTCAGAGGTGGACAAGCAACAGACCAGCTGGGCAGTGGCCCAGGACTCCAGCCTTTTGTAAGTACTATAGCATGATTGGAAGTTCAAATTCCACTGGAAATATAACCTGAGAGTGTAGAAAATTATATTTATCAGGCCCCCAATCAGGGAGTGTATGTGGTGGAAAGGGATGCTTTAATAAGCTGCTTGGGGTAAGAGAAAGAGACTGCCAAGGGGTGTCATAACATCATGGTTGATGAGCCCTCAACTGTGTTCTAGGGTGGTAAGGTCAGGATGATAGCAGGGTCTTCTTTGATAGGGCGAGGTCTGTGTATTTGTATCTAGAACTGGACTACGCAGAACAGGCTGAGCACGGTCACTCAGCATTTGTTCATTCATTCATTCAGTCAACACATATGTTTTGAGTGATTACTATTAATATATGTGCTATTTGAGGCCCTGGGGATAAATCAGCGTACAAAACAACAAACAAAAAGACTTCAGGCTTTTTTTTTTTTTGAGGTTTTCATATTTTTTCCAGCTTTGTTGAGATCTTTCTGCTAAATAAATATTTTAAAATATTTAAACATATCTCATGCCCTCAAAGTAGTTAACTAAGTAAAATGCACAATGCCCTTCATACTATAGACTAAAAATGACCAACATAATGTAACCAGCAATGTTTTCAAAATGGTTGAAATGGAAAGACAGGCTATCCCAGGTATCAGAAATGAGAAGGAAACATGAAACTGAGGTGGTAACAGTGGCCCCGGGAGGAGACTGGAATAACTACAGAGTCTCACTTGTTAAGTGGTAGGGTTTTGGTAAGATGAGTGTCAAGAGACATGGCCTTGAGCTCATGTGAAATAAGAGCAAGAACTGAAACCCTAAATAAAGCTGATATGTGCAAAGTTACACACCCACAATGAAAGGGACTAAAACATCTGTGCATCAGACCAGGGAGGTGACACATAAGCAAAGGAGCATGTCTCTTCCTAGAGTTTTTGGATGAAAAAGAAAAAAACCCAGGCCTATGCTTTCTTCAGGTTGGGAATCCAAATTTATGCCAAAAGATGCTAGAAATTAATACAAAAACTGGTTCCAGACTGACACATAGCAGAAGCAAATCCAAACCATTCTGTAGGGCACACAGACTTTATAGAAAACAACCCTGCTGAAGATGAGCTCACAAAGCACATGCAGAAATAATCCACCTTGAGAGAGAATGAGTCAGCAGACTTAAAAATTAGGAGGATTGGCCAGTGGCGGCAAGATGGATGAATAGGAACAACTCTGGTATGCAGCTCCCAGAGAGATCAATGCAGAAGGCAAGTGATTTCTGCATTTTCAACTGAGGTACCCGGCTCATCTCACTGGGACCAGTTAGACAGTGGGTGCAGCCTATAGAGGGCGAGCAGAAGCAGGAGAGTCACCTAACCTGGGAAGCACAAGGGGTTGGGGAACTCCCTCTCCTAGCCAAAGGAAGCTGTGAAGGACTGTGCTGTGAGGAACGGTGCATTCTGGCCCAGATACTACACTTTTCCATGGTCTTCACAACCTGCAGACCAGGAGATTCCCTCATGTGCCTACACCACCAGGACCTTGGGTTTCAAGGATAACACTGGGTGTATGTTTGGGCAGACACCAAGCTAGCTGCAGGAGTTTAGTTGTTTTGTTTTTTTTTTTACCCTAATGGTGCCTGGAACCCCAGAGAGACAGAACAACCACTTCCCTGGAAAGGGGGTTGAAGCCAGAGACCCAAGCGGTCTCACTCAGCAAGTCCCATTCCCATGGAGCCCAGAAAGTTAAGAACCACTCACTTGAAATTCTTGCTGCCCAGCAAGCTGAAAACCACTGGCTTGAAATTCTTGCTGCCAGCACAGCAGCCTGAAATCAACCCGGAACACTCAAGATTGGTTGGGGGCAGGGGGTGTCCACCATTACTGAGGCTTGAGTAGGCAGGTTTTCCCCTCACAATGTAAACAAAGCCTCAGGGAAGTTTGATCTGGGCAGACCCCAATGCAGTGCCTCAAAGCCACTGTAGCCAGAATGCCTTTCTAAATTCCTTCTCTCTGGGCAGGGCCTCTCTGAAAGAAGGGCAGCAGCCCCAGTCAGGGGCTTATAGATAAATCTCCCTGGGACAGAGCACCTGGGGGAAGGGGCAGCTGTGGGTGCAGCTTCAGCAGACTTAAATATTCCTGCCTGCCGGCTCTGAAGAGAGCAGTGGATCTCCTAGCATACCACTCGAGCTCTGCTAAGAGACAGACTGCCTCCTCAAGTGGGTCCCTGACTTCTTTGCCTCCTAACTGGGAGACACCTCCCAGAAGGGGTCAACAGACACCTCATACAGGAGAGCTCCAGGTGGCAGGTGCCCGTCTGGGACAAAGCTTCCAGAGGAAGGAACAAGCAGCAGTCTTTGCTGTTCAACCTCTGCTGGTGCAGCCTACCCAGGCAAACAGGGTCAAGAGTAAACCTCCAGCAAACTCCAGCAGACCTGCTGAAGACAGGCCCACTGACTGTTACAAGGAAAACTAACAAACAGAAAGGAATAGCATCAACATCAATAAAAACAAAGTCCATGCCAAAACCCCATCTGAAGGTCACCAACATCAGAGACCAAAGGTAGATAAATCCATGAAGATGAGGGAAAACCAGTGCAAAAAGGCTGAAAGTTCCAAAAACCAGAATGCCTCTTCTCCTCCAAAGGGTCACAACTCCTTGCCAACAAGGGAACAAAACTGGATGAAGAATGAGTTTGATGAATTGACAGAAGTAGGCTTCAGAAGGTGGGTAATAACAAATTCCTTTGAGCTAAAGGAGCATGTTCTAACCCAATGCAAAGAAGCTAAAAACCTTGAAAAATGATTAGAGGAACTGCTAACTAGAATAATAAGTTTAAAGAAGAACACAAATGACCTGATGGAGCTAAGAAACACAGCATGAGAACTTCGCAAAGCATACACAAGTATCAATAGCTGAACTGATTAAGCAGAAGAAAGAATATCAGAGATTGAAGATCAACTTAATGAAATAAAGCATGAAGACAAGATTAGAGAAAAAAGAATGAAAAGGAACAAATAAAGCCTCCAAGAAATATGGGACTATGTGAAAAGACCAAACCTACATTTGATTGGTGTACCTCAAAGTGATGGGGAGAATGGAACCAAGTTGGAAAACTCTCTTCAGGATATTACCCAGGAGAACTTCCCCAGCCTAGCAAGACAAGCCAACATTCAAATAAGCTCAAAATAAAGGGATGGAGGAAGATTTACCAAGACAGTGGAAAGCAAAAGAAAAAAGCAGGGGTTGCAATTCTAGTCTCTGATAAAACAGACTTTAAACCAACAAAGATCAAAAGAGACAAAGAAGGGTATTACATAATGGTAAAGGGATCAAGGCAATAAGAAGAGCTAACTATCTTAAATATATATGCACCCAATACAGGAGCACCCAGATTCATAAGGCAAGTTCTTGGAGACCTACAAAGAGACTTAGACTATTACACAATAATAGTGGGAGACTTTAACACCCCACTCTCAATATTAGACAGATCAATGAGACAGAAAATTCACAAGGATATTCAGGACTTGAACTCAGCTTTGGACTAAGCAGACCTAATAGACATCTACAGAACTCTCCACCCCAAATCAACAGAATATATATTCTCCTTAGCACCACATCACACTTATTCTAAAATTGACCACATAATTGAAAATAAAACACTCCTCAGCAAATGCAAAATAATAGAAATTATAACAGCCTCTCAGACCACAGTGCAAACAAATTAGAACTCAGGATTAAGAAACTCACTCAAAACTGTACAACTACATAGAAACTGAACAATCTGCTCCTGAATGACTACTGGGCAAATAACAAAACAAAGGCAGAAGTAAAGAACTTCTTTGAAACCAATGAGAACAAAGATACAACATGCTAGAATCTGTGGGACACAGCTAAAGCATGTTCAGAGGGAAATTTATAGCACTAAATGCCCACAGGAGAAAGCAGGAAAAATCTAAAATCCATACCCTAACATCACAATTAAAAGAACTAGAGAAGCAGGAACAAACAAATTCAAAAAGCTAGCAGAACTGAAGGAGACAGAGACAAGAAAAACCCTTCAAAAAATCAATGAAGCCAGGAGCTGATTTTTTGCAAAGATTAACAAAATAGATAGGTCGCTAGCCACACTAATAAAGAAGAAAAGAGAGAAGCATCAAATAGACACAATAAAAAATGAGAGAAAGGGAATGCCGCCGCTGATCCCACAGAAATACAAACGGCCATCAGAGAATACTATAAACACCTCTATAAAAATAAACTAGAAAACCCAGAAGAAATGAATAAATTCCTAGACACATACATCCTCCCAAGATTAAACCAGCAAGAAGTCGAATCCTTGAATAGACAAATAACAAGTGCTGAAATTGAGGCAGTAATTAATGGCCTACCAACCAAAAAAAGCCCAGAACCAGACAGATTCACAGCTGAATTCTACAAGAGGTACAAAAAGGAGCTGGTTATTTTCCTTCTGAAACTATTCCAAACAACAGAAAAAGAGGGAATCCTTCCTAACTGATTTTATGAGGCCAACATCATTCTAATACCAAAACCCAGAAGACACACAACAAAAAAAGAAAATTTCAGCCCAATGTCCTTGATGAACATCAATGAGAAAATCCTCAATAAAATACCGGCAAACTGAATCCTGCAGCACATCAAAAAGCTTATCCACCAAGATCAAGTCAGCTTCATCCCTGGGATGCAAGTCTGGTTCAACATACACAAATCAATAAATATAATCCATCACATAAACAGAACCAAAGACAAAAACCACATGATTATCTCAATAGATGCAGAAAAGGCCTTTGATAAAATTCAACACCCCTTCATGTTAAAAACTCTCAATAAACTAGGTATTGATGGAGTGTATCTCAAAATTGTAAGAGCTATTTATGACAAACCCGCAGTCAATATCATACTGAAGGGGCAAAACCTCGAAGCATTCCCTTTGAAAACCAGCACAAGTAGGTTTCTCACCACTCCTATTCAATGTAGTATTGAAAGTTCTGGCCAGGGCAATCAGGCAAGAGAAAGAAATAAAGGGTATTCAAATAGGAAGAGAGGAAGTCATATTGTCTGTTTGCAGATGACAAAACTGTATATTTAGAAAACCCCCTTATCTCAGCCCAAAATCTCCTTAAGCTGATAAGCAACTTTAGAAAAGTCTCAGGATACAAAATCAATGTGAAAAAACCGCAAGCATTCCTATACACCAATAACGGGCAAACACAGAGAGCCAAATCATGCATGAACGCCCATTCACAATTGCTACAAAGAGAATAAAATACCTAGGAATACAACTTATGAGAGATGTGAAGGACCTCTTCAAGGAGAACTATAAACCACTGCTCAAGAAAATAAGAGAGGACACAAACAAATGGAAAAACATTTCATCCTCATTGATAAGAAGAATCAATATTGTGAAAATGGCCATATTGCCCAAAGTAATTTATAGATTCAATACTATCCCCATCAAGCTACCATTGACTTTCTTCACAGAATTAGGAAAAAACTACTTTAAATTTCATATGGAACCAAAAAAGAGCCTATATAGCCAAGACAATCCTAAGCAAAAAGAACAAAGCTGGAGTCATCACACGACCTAACTTCAAAGTATAATACAAGACTATAGTAACCAAAACAGCATGGTACTGGTACCAAAAAGAGATATAGACCAATGGAACAGAACAGAGGCCTCAGAAATAACACCACACATCTACAACCATCTGATCTTTGACAAACCTGACAAAAACAAGCAATGGGGAAAGGATTCCCTATTGAATAAACGGTGTTGGGAAAACTAGCTAGCCATATGCAGAAAACTGAAACTGGACCCCTTCCTTACACATTATACAAAAATTAACTCAAGATGGATTAAAGACTTAAAAGTAAGACCTAAAACCATAAAAAACCTAGAAGAAAACCTAGGCAATAGCATTCAGGACATAGGCATAGGTAAAGACTTCATGACTGAAACACCAAAAACAATGGCAACAAAAGCCAAAATTGACAAATGGGATCTAATTAAACTAAAGAGCTTCACAGCAAAAGAAACTATCATCAGAGTGAACAGGCAACCTACAGAATGGAGAAAATTTTTGCAATCTACCCATCTGCCAAAGGGCTAATATCCAGAATCTACAAGGAACTCAAACAAATTTACAAGAAAAAACAAACAACCCCATCAATAAACGAGTGAAGGATATGAACAGACACAACTCAGAAGAAGACATTTATGTGGACAACAAACATGAAAAAAAGCTCACCAACACTGGTCATTAGAGAAATCCAAATCAATACCACAATGAGATACTATCTCATACAAGTCAGAATGGTAATCATTAAAAAGTCAGAAAACAACAGATGCTGGAGAGGATGTGGAGAAATAGGAATGCTTTTACACTATTGGTGGGAGTGTAAATTAGTTCAACCATTGTGGAAGAAAGTGTGGTGATTTCTCTAAGATCTAGAACCAGAAATACCCTTTGACCCGACAATCCCATTACTGGGTATATACCCAAAGGATTATAAATCATTCTACTATAAAGACACACGCACACTATGTTTATTGCAGCACTGTTCACAATAGCAAAGACTTGGAACCAACCCAAATGCCCATCAATGATAGACTGGATAAAAAAAATGTGGCACATATATACCATGGAATACTATGCAGCCATAAAAAAGGATGAGTTCATGTCCTTTACAGTGACATGGATGAAGCTGGAAACGATCATTCTCAGCAAACTAATATGGGAACAGAAAACCAAACACCATATGTTCTCACTCATAAATGGGAGTTGAACAATGAGAACACATGGACACAGGGAGGGGAACATGACACACTGGGCCTGTTTGGTGGGTGAGGGGTCAGGGGAGGGATAACATTAGGAGAAATACCTAAAGTAGAAGGCAGGTTGATGGGTGCAGCAAACCACCATGGCACATGTGCACCTATGTAACAAACATGTATGTTCTGCACATGTATCCCAGAACTTAAGGTATAATTAAAAAAAAAAAACAAAACTGGGAGAGTTAGCAGGCCCAAAGAGTTGAGATAGTAAAATAATCTGGAACAGTCTATAAAAGTAAGAATGTTTTCAAAGATTAAAGAGAGGAATGAATTGAAAGTATAAGAAAAAGACTGAATATTATGGGGAGAAAGTTAAGAATATTAGTTTTTTGATGTGTTAAATGACTAATCTGTCATGAATACCAGAATATTTACCTACCTTGAGTGCCCACATGTTTGAGTTTAACTCTGATTCTATTTTATGATTCTGTGATTCCTGATCACATTTAGAAAAGAACTATTCATCAACGCAAAGGGCAGAATTAAGAGTATTTTATTAATGTTTAAAAAACTAAATTCAATGTATTCATCTTTCCTTTGAATAACAGAGGACACCAAAAAACAAAGACATCGATAGCATTTGTCTATTTTGAGTCAGAATGAAGGTTAAGTTTTTAAAACAACTCCCAAAATACACAGGTTCAAATAAAATACATATTTTTTCCACTCCTAAATAATAATCGGGCAAGCCTATCTTGGCAGGGCAGCTCTGCTCCAGCAGGTCATTCAAGGATCCAGCTTCCTTCCATCTCATTTGTCTACTATGCCGCAAGGCATTTTATTTAATCTGCATGTCAAAGCTGGGTCTCAAAAGAGCTCTGTTTCAGAAGCAAGGGACCAGATCAAATGGGAGCACAATCCTGTTTTTTGGGCCAAGGTGTAGAAATGGCACATATTGCTTCCCCTGTCATTGCTTGGCCTGACCTCAGTGACATGGCCTCATCCAACTAAACGGGTACCTGGAAAATATAGTTTTCAGCTGAGTAATCATGTGTCCAGGTAAAATTCTATTACTTTGGAAGAAGGGGAAAATGAATTTGTAAATCATCCAGCAGTGTGTCAAATCTGTAATTCTAGCAAACATTGGGGAGGGAGTAGTTAGCTAAGTTTTAAAAACTATATGTTTTAGCCTATCAGTCAATCACCTTTGTCCAAGTCCCATTACTAGCTCACCATTGTTAGTAGAATTAAAAAAAAAAAAATGAGGTAGCAATCTAAATAGAAAAGACTATTCATGTACATTAATTGAAATATAATTTTTTTAAGTATGCAATTAAGTGCTTAATTGTAAAGACCTATTTCTAATTCCAGGCCTATATTTTCTTCCACACTCTTCCAACATGACACTTTCACATGTGACTTTTCCTAAAACTTGTTCCATATGACACCCCCAAGCCAGAAACCTGAAAGTCACACTGACCTCTCTCTTTCTCTTCCCCGCCACATCAGAATGTCATCCATTTCTATTGGTTCTACAAAAAAATACCCACTCATCTCTATTCTTGCTTCTTTTCTAGCTCAAGCTCTCAAAATTATTTCTTGCAAGGGTTATTGCACAGATCTTAAAAGCTTCCATTCTCTCTCCCCTTCAAACTATCCTGTATATTGTTTTTTGCATGATCTTTCTAAAATAGATTTATCCATCTGTCTATTGTCTATTGTCTACTTTGTGTCTACTGTCCTAGGTGTTTGAGATTCAGCAGTAAACAAAACAGGTAAAGATGCCTTCAAGAAGCTTACATTTTAGTAGAGGGAGACAAAGAATAAATGATATACAAAATAAATGAGTACATTACAAAGTATGTTAGAAGGTGATAAACACCACAGAAAAAGGAAAATGTAGAGCACAGTAAGAGGGATTGAGAGTGTTGACAGAGGGACGGGGGTGGCTGGCCAGGACACAGACTTATGGATCAGAATGCTCATTAAATGAGAAGATAACACTGACGCCAAGGCGAAGAAGGGAGTTCTCCAAGAAGATCGGAGCACAGAGAATTTTAAGAGGTATGGCTGAATTGAAGATCTGTGGTGGGAGCCGTACTGTCATCTTCCAGAAACAGAAAGGAGGCCAGTGAGGCTGGAACAAAATGAGCCAGTGTAGACCGTAATGGGATCAGAGAGGACTGCAGGGACTTTGGTGTTCACTTTGTATCATAAGACGACACTGGATGTTTTTGAACAGAGGCGTGACATAATCTGATTTACTACTCTCTGTTGTCCTGAGAGTAGATTATTGGCCAGGCGTGGTGACTCGTTCCTGCAATCACTTCAGGCCAGGAGTTCAAGAATAGATTATTTCAGGAGGGAATGGAGAGGAAGAGGGAATCGTAGAAGTAGGTGGCCCAGTTAGGAAGCTATATTGCAGGCAAGAGGTGATGGAGGTTTCTACAAGGGTAATAATGGTATATGGCTCTGTTATATTTTGAAAGCAGATCCAACAGCATTTGATGTAGGATAATGAGAGCTAGAGACAAGTCAAGGATAACATCATGGCATTTGGGGCTAAGAAAAGGAAAGATGCAACACACTGCCATTAGCTGAAATGGGAGACTGAGAAAAGAGCTATGTGGGGATTGCGGGGGAGACCAGGAGTTTGGTTTTAGAATCATAAGCTTGAGATGTCTATTTGGCATCTCAATGAGACTGCCCAGTAAGCAGTTGGATATATAAGCCTGCAGTTCAGGCAGGTCTGGCCTGAAGATACGATAAAAAGTGCAGTAATTGCATATGTGCAGGTACTGCGCTAAGCATTTTACATAGGTAACTCATTAATCCTCACAACAACCCCAGGAGGTAGCAGCAAATATTATCACCTCTTGTTTCACAGAATGGGAAACTGAACCACATAGAGGTTAAGGAACTTACCTGAAGTCACAAGAGTAGTTTGTGGAAGAGCCATGATTTGAATCAGGAATATAAGTACCAGAATTCATGTTTTGAGCCACAATGCTACAGTGCAGGTAATATTAATAAACTTAGGAGTCTTTAGCATGTGAATGATATTTAGTTATGAGTCCAGGTGAGATCACCAAGGGAATACAATAGTTAAAAGAGGATCTGAGGAATCTGTTTAAAAGTAATATGGAGTGGGGGAAGGGGAGTGGGTAGGGGCATAGATGAAATAAGGTTGGCTCTGAGTAGATAAATACTGAAGCTGGGTAATGGGCACAAGGAGTCTTATTACATTTTGCTGTCTAATATGTGTATGGCTAAAATTTTGCATAATGACCAGGAGAAAACAAAGACAGAGAGATGAGGAGGAACTATCAAAGGAGGCCAACAAAGACTGCCAGTGAAACAGGAAGAAAACCAGGAGCATGCTATCCTGGAAATCAAGGGTCCTGATTGTCTAACACACCCCCAAAACTCTGTGGCTTAAAAATATAACAATTATACACAGTATAGAGATTCCTTAAAAAACTAAAAGTAGAACTGCCATATGATCCAGCAATCCAACTTCTGGGTATATATCCAAAGGGATTGAAATCAGCATGTCAAAGATATACCTGTACTCTCATGTTCATCACAGCACTATTCACAATAACCAAGTTATGGATTCAACCTAAATGTCCATCAACAGATGAATGGGTAAAGAAAATGTGGTACATATGCACAATGGAAAAGTATTCAGCCTGAAGAAGGAAATCCTGTCATTTGCAACAACATGAATGAAACCAGAGGACATTATGCTAGAGGAAATAAGCCAGGCACAGAAAGACAAAGACTACATGATCTCATGTATATGTGGAATCTAAAAAAGTCAAACTCATAGAAGTAGAAGAGCAGAATGATGGTTACCAGAGGCCGGCTAGGGGTGGAGAGACGGGAAATGGAGCTGCCAGTCAAAGGGTACAAAGTGTCAGTTATATAGAAGGAATAAGTCTATTGTGCAGCATGACCACTATAGTTAATAATAATATATTACATCCTTGAAAATTGCTGAGAGATTTTTAAATGTTCCTATCATCAAAAAAATAAGTATGTGAGATGACAGATATGTTAATTAGCTTGATTTGATCTATAATATATATATATACCAAAACATCACAATTGCACCCCCTAAATATTATTTAAATTATTAAAAAATAATCTTTATTTTATTCAGAAATCTGCAATTTAAGCAGGGCTCAGCAGGGACCTGTCATCTCTGCTTCTGTGGCATTGGCCATCAGCTGGGGTGACTCTCCTGGGCCTGAGGACACCTCCCTAAGGTGGTTCATGTATGTGGCCGGCAGGCACGGGCACTCAGCCAGGAAAGGCCTATCTCTATCTTCGGTCAGTCCCCAGATTGACTAAAAATAAGCAGTGAAAATAAGAATTACTTGAACCTTCTTCAAGCATGTGCTTTACTCTCAACTGACGAATGACCCTCAGAGAACACTGAAAAAGATTCCTCTGATGCTGGGACTGTTTCCTTTACAAAAATTACAGGAAATGAGGAGAAAACATGTGTTATTTAGGTCTTTGTCAATGCCAGGAGAGCCCTCTGAACTTCATAGTTAAAAAAAAAAAAAAAAACGCTGAATGTGTTGCTTTTTTCCTAATAAATTTCATTACGTACATTTGAGGCTTAGGATACATTATGGGACACATATAGACAGTAAAATTGTTACTATAGTGAAGCCAATAAATATCTATCATCTCACGTAGTTACTTTGCGTGTAACAGCTAAAATCTACTTATTTAACAAAAATCCCTAAGAGAATATAATTTTATTAGCTATAGTCCTCATGTGGTACATCAGATCTCTAAACCTGTTCATCCGATGTATCTGCTAATTTATATCCTTTGACTTATATCTCTCCATTCTCCCCACCCTGACCCAGGGTAACCACTGTTTCATTCTCTATCTCTGTGTATTTGAGCTTGAGCTTTCTTTTTCTTTCTTTTTTTTTTTTCATTCCACACATAAAAGAGAGCACGCAATATTTTTCTTTCTGTGTCTGGCTTATTTCACTTAGCATAATGCCCTCGAGCTTCAACCACATTGTGAGAAATGGCAGGATCTCCTTTTTAAAGGCTGAATAACAGTCCAACAACAAATAATATTCCATTGTATATATACACACATATACATATACATAATGCAATATTGATTCACACACATACACACCACAGTTTATATTATGGTGTGTATATATATATATATATATATATATGCTTCTGTTATGGTACATATATATTTATATTGTGGTGCATCTGTGTGGTGTGTGTGTATATACATGTATACACACTGTAATTCCTTTATCCATTCGTCCATCGTTTGGTGTTTGGGTTGTTTCCACATCTTGGCTACTGTGAATAATGCTGCAATGAACATGAGAGTACAGATCTCTTTACGAGGTGGTTATTTCATCTCCTTTGGGTATATACCCAGAAGACGGATTGCTGGATCATATGGTGGTTCTATTTTTAATTTCTTTAGAAACCTCCATACTGTTTTCTGTAATGGCTGTACCAAAAGACATCTGAATTTTATGGATACCTTTTAGTCACAGTTCCTTCTTGGAACGTCTCCTTTGTAAAATACTTTAAATAGCTGCAAGAAGATGGGGGA
Organism: Cheracebus regulus; assembly: GCA_963574635.1. Classification (NCBI taxonomy): domain Eukaryota; kingdom Metazoa; phylum Chordata; class Mammalia; order Primates; family Pitheciidae; genus Cheracebus; species Cheracebus regulus. The sequence continues at coordinate 37,361 of CAUYQU010069269.1, forward strand.
GAGGGTGAAAAGATGCATACAAATTCCTGTGTCTCTGACAAAGATAAGCAAACAGCAGAGACTAGTTTTTCCCTAATCTTCTTACTCAGGATTCAAAATAGCTCTGCTCATGGGCTTTTAGAAGGTCGTCACCATGGGCAGGCTAGCAGCTGCTCCTCGTCAGCATCCTAAGGTAGTGACTACCACTGAAGCCTATCAGAGTTCATTGAGAGTTTTAACACCGAGACCTGATTTCCAAAATGCTTTGACACTTTAAATTAGGGAAGAGGTCGGAGTGCCAGGGCCATGTCTCCCCCACCATATGCCTGACAAGTACAGAAGGGTGGGGGCAGATGTTCTCAACTCGCCTGAAGAGGCCGAGACACGTGTGGGTCACCCCACATGCCACTGAACATGCAGACAGAGACCGCTGGGCTGTTGCCAAGGAACCGAGGAGGAAATAATTAAGAAACACGTAACGAGTACTGAAAGGCAAGTTTCATCTTTATTTGCCCATTTTTGCTAACTCGAAAGTACAAGGGGTGTCTGAAACCATTAGATGTGACAGAGTACATGTTTTGATCATGGTGCAGTAGTTCTGCATGTTGTATCTTGCCTGTGTTTTACTATTTGAGAATGGATTTGAACAAGCTGGCTTGTCTCTGCAGTGAAAGCTCTTAGGGCATCATCCGCAACATGAGGCACCCATTGTTGACCAATGCCATTGGCTAAGACTTGAAGTGTTTCTCCAACACTCAAAGAACTGAGGTCAATCTCAGAGGCCTGTATCCTTTCACCCTCTGCCTCCCACCGATGTAACTTAGTCAGATCACAAGTGTGCTAACAAGGCAATTGAAAGCAAACTCTTTTTGCCACCAGCATAAACACACTCTGAGTTCTTTTTTTCCTTCATGGTTCCCATCACTTATTAGTTCACCACCATCTTCCTGGCTTCTAGGAGATCTGTCTCCTGAGTTTTCTTGGTTTCTCCGGTTGCCCTTCCTCCTTCTCCTCACAGACTCTTCGTCACTTCTCGCACCTCCACCTCCTCATCAGGCCACTTGTCTCTTCATTCTTCCAGCTCTCAGCACCTCATCCTCCCTCATGGTCTGAGATGATCCTGCTGCCCTGACTGTCCCTGTGGTAATGGAAGCAGTGATCATAGCAGCAGCAGCTACACAGAGTGACAGCACCCATGGAAGCCGTTAGTGATAGCATGGCAACATGGTCTTTCACCCCAATTACTGTAGTGGCCTTCTACCACATTCCATGGTCCATGATCTTGCCCATTCCTGTTGCATCTTTCACATTGTTGCCAGCATAATTCTTCCAAAATAGAAATTCAATCATGCCACTGCCTACTTTCAATCTTTTAATGGCCCCAGTGGCTTTGGGGCCATTAAAATCTAAATTGGGGACAAACATCTAAATTCTTAATATGATATAAAAGCCTGTTCCACCTGGACCTGTCTACCTCGGTCCTCACAGGTGCCCTTCGCCATCCCCATCCCAACACCTTGCATTTTGGCACGTACACCGTGCTATTTCTCATCTCTGTCCTGGAACCCCTTCTTGCCTCCTACAGGACGCCCAGCAATCATGTGTTGTGTCCTTCCAAAAGCAGCTGATGTTTCCTCTTCAGGAAGAAAACTCCCATTCTTCAGGCTACAGCAGGTGCCCTTCATACATGCTTCCTCTATCACACCACATTACAATAATATTCTTATTTTGCTGTTTGTTAATTCCTTCGTATCCCTCCTCCTATGTGCCTAGTACTCAACTGCAGGCATGTTTGAGATACTCAGTAAGTATTGCATGAATCTATTACAACTTAACCATGGATCAATATGTACACTGCTTTTCTTTTGTCAGTTCTGACTTGCTTCACTTCCTCAGCTTGCTCCTATTCTAGCAAGAGAGACAGAAAAGTAAGTAGATGCTCTTAGTAAAATAATCTCAGAGGATTCATGGGCCCTCTAGGCTCATCCAGAAATCCCATATTAACAACTATAAACAATGAGGAAATGAACATACACAGGACAAATCAGAGAACATCATTCTTTGATAACATGTAGTGTCAGAGCCTTGACAGAGCGTTTGCATTTATTTATTTATTTTGAGAGAGACAGGGTCTCACTCTGTGGCCCAGGCTGGAGTGCAGTGGCACAACCACAGTGGCACAACCACAGCTCATTGCAGCCTCCAATTCCTGGACTCAAGAGATCCTCCCACTTCAGCCTCCTGAGTCTCTGGGATTACAGGTGTAAGCACCCCAAGTAGCTGGGACTACAGGTGTACACTCCCACGTCTGACTAATTTTTTGAAATTTTTGTAGAGATGGGGGGTCTCCCCATGTTGTCCAAGCTGACCTCAAATTCATGGGCTCAAGCAATCTTCCCACCTTGGCCTTCTGAAGCACTAGGATTACAAGTATGAGCCACCATGCCAGCCCTAGAGCATTTTCTTTTTCTAAAATAAGGCTGAAGACTGCAGAGCCACACCTGCCCTCCAGGCTGGTTTGTAAGCCCAGTAGGCAGCACCTTTGGATAAAGTTCACTAAGCCAGTTTTGAATCCACCTAATCAAGGGCATGGTGATATACTTGGTAAAATGCTTTGTGGAAATCCTTTGTTTACTCTTATTTACCAATCTTATATACTTTATCAAAAAAATTACCTCCCTGCCTTTTTCTTTCTCTTGACCCAAGAGTCTCCTTCCTGGGGTCCTCTGTGGTCCACAATTTCCCTGGGAACTTTCCATCCTGTCTTTCTCATCTTGCCACCTTCAATTGGTTTCTCTTCTGCTGCTCCCAGCCCTACTTTCAACAATCTAATTCACAGAGTATGGACCCTCATTTCAGCACCCACCCTTGGCTCTGTTCACCACTTTCTTTAATCTCATGCCTTTCCTATCATGTTGAGTTTTTTTGCCTCATCTCTCCTGCCCCTCCCTAGACCAGGCCTGTAAGATTGGGTGGCCTTTTCCACCTTCTACTGTGAAAGCACCTGATCTGGTCACCACCCTGTGGTCATCCAGGCAGCAGCCTCTAGTTTACCCTGAAATGTCATCACCAAAATGCACACTGACTTCACAAATATGACATTGACTATAGTAAGAAAGAGTATGACAGCAACACACGGTACTGGGATCAGGGTTTCTACATCTCATTTCTCTTTGCAATTGGTATGACCCCTGTGTGAGTTAACAGGCTTGACTGTTTAGAGCTATAGTTCTGAAGCTTCTTGTGAGCTGCAGAAACCCTTAGTCAGATAAAATCTTAGTGCTAGCAGGTAACATTTAAAATGCTGACTGGTTCTGGCTGATGTGGGTGTAGAAGTCCAGAACCCCCTTTGCCTCTCATTCCCATGACCCCTAGGGATTCTGCAGAGCCCCAAGACTTGAAAAGCACTGGGGGAGGGTACAGTATAACGAAGCCCATGTGGCAAGCTCCACACCATTCAGGTTTTGCACAGGCTATGCAATATCCCAGAAAGCAATGTGACTTAACAGTTATGTGGATAGATCCTAGGAAAGACTGTCAGGTTCAAAGCCCCACTCCCCCAGTCACCAGCTGAGGTGGATTGGACAATTACTTAACCTCTCTGTGCCTGAGTTTTCTCATCTGTTGGACAGTGATTATAATGGTTCCTGCCCCTTTCTTAAGAAGATTAAATGAGTTCACAGCAGAAAGGGCTTAGAAGAATGCCTAGCTGATCTAGAGAGGTGGTAGATAAATGTTTGCTACTATTATCTTCCAAAATCATACACTGTCCTTAAGGAAGACCCAGGGACACAGTGTAAGTGACTCAGCACAGCCTTCCGTTACCACAGAGCACACTGTGTGATGGGAGCCAGCATAGGCCGCCTCCTACATGGGGTATGGCGGACTGGTCCTTTGCAAACTGTGTCTTAGAGTACATGAAGTGGTAGCTCAAGTTCCTAAAAAGGGATGTTGACTTCATCCAATAGATTGGCTCCACAAAGGAGTTTATTTCCCAAAGTTTACTACAGATTTAGGTCAAGTGAAAGATTATACACAGTGCACAGCTTTCAATGGAAATGAACTACGCCATTTGATTAGACTTGTAAATCTAAGGCTAATTGGGAGTGGAGCATTGTAATTCCAGGAAATAGGTTACTAGGCATGTTTGTATATTTCTGAATCTGTCCCCTATTTATAGCTGCAAACATATGCCATTAATTTATGGTTTTCTTTCTACAGGCTTCACTGGGGTAAACACAAATAGATTAGTCATTAAACCCAGAAGGAATTTGAGAGCAGGGCATAAAATTTAAAGAAGGTTATACCCTGAAAAAAAAAAAATGATGTGAGAAGAAGGTTATACCCTGAAAAAAAAAATTATGTGAGAAGAAAATTAGCTGCTAAATCTTTTGGATAATGCAGTCTTACAGGTTGTTTTTAATAATACTCACTATATTGTACTTTAATCTGTGATCCTCCACGCTAAGCTAAGTAACTCCCAAGGGAAGTAGGGTAGCGGCCTAAGGAGTGTAAATAGATCTTTCTTAGAAAAATCTTTTCTTTCCTGAGTTTGTATTTCCTTTATTACTTTTTGCTCACCAAACCTACAGGGAATGTATAAAGTGTAGATACGGACGCTACTTCCAGAATGGCTACTTTCCTGACTAAAACTTGGAAGGAGAAGAAAGCCTGGAACTGTGATTCTTAAGGCTCAGCCAGAATCAGATTCCTTCTCGGACAGCACAGGAAGCGCAGGAATAGCTTTGTCAGCGTCTTCATGCTCATGCCTCCCATGAAAGAGGAAGGAACTGATAATGTGATGATGATATGGTCCACAACAACTTATCCTCAGTTCCAAAACCCCAAAACCCTGCAACCAAAAGTTTTTCACATATTTGACACAAAAACTCCACAGGTGGCAAAAACTGACCTTTTTGACATGAGGTTCTACATAGTCACCACTTAGCTCAGGATGATGATGCATACATGTTGTGGTCAAAATGTTAATGTATCTGCTTATGAGATGCTGACCCAGACTCTACTGGAAATACTACACATGCAAGATATACCATTTTACCTTTATAACATCTGAACAGCTTTCTGAAATCCCAAACCTGTCTGGTGGCCCTGTCCTAAGTGATCTGAGGTGAGAAGAGGTCTGAGAAGAAAGGACAGCACTGTGGCTCTGCAGAAGGAATGCAGCAGCAGATCTATAAGGGTGGTGTGCCTCAGATGAACAAGAGCTCAAAAGGAGCTGTCAGGGGCATCCGTTCAGACTGAGGAGCAGGACACCAGCACAGTGCATGGCAGACCAGTCACCAGCCACACTCCTTAACTGACTACCCATCCCTGTCTGCCAGCTGAGGCCCAGGTAAGCACAGAACAGGAGATATTGCCACACCTACCTTCCCAGAATCCTCATCACAGGACCCACGGCAGTATTTTTGTAAGCATCTTTCTTCATTTTTTCTTCTCTTTCACCATCTCACTACTTCAGTTTCTCTTTCATTCTTTCAAATTCCACACTACTGTCACTCAGAGTTCACTGGTGGTGATGGAAAGTTTAGGAAACCTGAAAAGAGCAAAACAAGTTTCCACCCTGGTTATACTTTTTTTTTTTTTTAATTCCAGATTCAGACTGCCGGGTTCAAATCATGACTCTAGCTATGTGACTGTAAACAAATTATGTCATCTCTTTTTGCCTCAGTTTCCTTATCCATAAAATAGGAATAATAGTGCCTACCCTATACAGTTGTTGCGAGGATTAAATGAGCTAATATTATGTGAAGTCCTTAGAAAGTTCTTGGCACATAGTGGGTGCTTTGTAAACATAAGCTACTATCATTTTTATATGTGTCTGTAACTGTCTTCTAAATAAATTTCTTATACTAATGATGTGCTTATTTTCCCTGTAGAATTCTTTACATTCATTCCTTAAGATGGTACCATAAGGGCATTTGAGGTCAGTAATTACTTGCTAAAGATGAAGATTAAGGAAAAGACAACAAAGAGAGAGATGCACAATCAAAACCTGAGTAGAAATTCCAACATTGCTTTCATGATATTGCCTACTATAACATTCTGGTGGTGTGTACAATTTCTCCCTCTCCTCTTTCCTCCTCTTGCTAATTTGTTTTGAAAGCTAAAAAAATAAAATGAAAAAGGGAGAAAAAAGCGTAATGAAACATTTGATATATAAATTTGAAATAAAACTATCAAGCAGACCCAAATCTTTGAGATAGTTCATATTATATTCACATTTTTGTTTTCAGATTACCTATAAACACTAATGTAAATAATGTAATAAACCCATTGTCCAGCTAATATACACTGAGAACAGTTAATTCTGCATTTAACTGAAGCCCAATTATTTATGGCAACTAGAAATCTTTCCAGTGATATAGCCTTCCCTGATACCACACAAACTGTCCTAGAAGTTAGGCCTTGGAGTAGATGTCTCCTGACCTTCCCTAAGATATTAAGAATAACACCTGTCCAAACTGGCATTGTGGGCCATCTCTACCAGTAAAATCATAAACTTCATGTACATTTTTAGTGTCCCCAGCTCTGAGTCCATGGTTGTACTGGGAAGGCTGGGAACCCTGTATACTTACTCCTCTCTCACCTACTCTGACTATGGAATTAATGTCAAGACTGATTAGATTTTTTTTCCCAGGGTCAGCCCTAAATGGACCAACCCATATCTGTCTCAGTCAAATTCACCTTCACCCCACTTTATTTATCAAAAAAGTATTCATTAAAAAAAAAAAAGGTCAAACCTAAAGAGAAAAAAAAGAATCACAGCTAAATGTGGGTTTAAAGCTGCAGAGACTTAGATTGAAAAACTGCCAGTTCTTACTGCTCACTTACTCACATGAGGGTTTACAGCTCCTGAAATCATGCCAGGGCTTTGAAAATGAAAGCTTGCAGTTAGAAAACGATGGCTCATGACAGCAAGGATCAGTCATGTGACAGGCCAAGCGTTTTCCGTCATTGCCTTCCTCAATCAGACAGAGCTCAGAAATGGAGGTTAATCGGTCAGATAGCATCCACAGAGGCTGAGGGCAGCAGAATCCAGCCACAGCAATTAATCATTTAATTGCTTTCTGATTCATTTTAAATGTCTTTTAAAAAGATATTAAAGAAAAACATTATTGAAAGGACATTTTAGACTATTTAATAAAGATCCAGTATGCCCTTTGTGAACCAGATAATAAATGGATCTCTAGCCCAACTCTGTTCAATGTTTTCTCGGGCAACATTTACTTATATAGAGGAAAGCGTGACAGTCTCTGCTCCCGGCAGGAGAAATAGCACATATAAAAGCACTTAGGAAAGAAAGCATGGGTATAAATAAAAATGGTTTTCTTGTTTTGGGGATTTTTGTCTGTTTTTTTGGCTGAAGGATAGGATACGTGACGGGTAGAAGGGAAAGCCTGGAAACCCAGCAGACTACATTTTAGAGGACTCAGAAGCCAAGATAAGGGACCCAGACCTGATCTATTAGGCAATGGGAGCCACTGAAGGATTCTAAGCAGAGAAAACAGCATGGTTAGGGAATAGCAGGAACTGAGGGGCCCAGCGGCCCTGGGTTATCATTCCAGTTTTGCCTCTCATTAGCTGGCATGAATGTGGGCACATTATGTACCTTTTTGGTGCCTTCCAAACTGTACAATGGAGGTAATAATACCATTTCCAGGGTTATTGCAAACATTACAAGTAACATATGTGACAGAGCAACCCCAGGGCTTGGCATAGAAAGGGTGCCTATTAAATGGTGTTAGCTGTTACTACTGCTGTGCTCTGGGTAGGAAGGCTGAAAGGGAAGACATGGGAGGAGGGAGACCTTGGAGGTCCAGGCAAGAGGTCCAGAGGGACTGGACTGGACAGAGTACAGGCAAAAAGGGCAGCAAAGAGAAATGAGATCAAGTAGGATCCAAAAAATGTAGGCCGAGAAAGAGTAACTTGCACAAAGCCATTTGACAATGACTGCCCATGAGCAAGGGAGGGAGAGACGCCACGGAGATTCCAAGGAAAGGCTGAAGTAACACATAAGTCGGAAAGACACAAACTTCTATGTGGACCCAAAATAAACAGTTATGCCAATAAATGCCAAACTGAGCCTGGATTTCTGGAATGACTGTGGAAATAACCCAAACCATATTTCTTTTCCCATCTGAATTCTTAGTAATAACAACTTTCAAATCTGCAGTCAGATGATTTGGGTTATAACATTACTCAGCATCATGCACCAGGCAGCTTCTTCTCCCCACACACCTTTGCCAGGGCTCACTTCTTCACCTCACCTCCACCACGGAAGTCTGGCCATTTCCTGGGGCACTTCAACCAGCTTCATTGTCCTCACTCACTTTACAGGCCTCTCAGCACACACAACTGCTGATCCTTTCCTCAGCCTGTGACTGCCTCCATGACAAAACTCATGTTCACAGATAACAGGTAGAGAAATACCTGGGACTTCAGAACAGCAGTGCGGCAACTAAGAACTCATCGTGCCTAACATTTTCATTAGGTACTGCATTAGAAGTGTCTTCGAGAAGCAGCTTTAGTAATTTTGTACCACTCTGCTCAGAGGAGATTAATATGACTTACACAGAGGGGCCTGAGCCCCTCGCCCAGCACAAGCTTGCATCCTCCTCTGAGTCAGCTGTGGGATTCAGCCATGTCAACTCCATGTAATTTATAAAGGAATCAGTCCATGGATACTGCCCAGCCACGCATGTGCCTGCTGCGACACATAGGGGAAATTTTACCATGTGTATAAACAAGCTTTAATATTGCAGTATACCTCTTGGGACGCACGTCTAATTTGTGAGAACACGCAGAAGAGCTGACAAGCCACTTTGCATCTTTTTGGCGGCCTCGGCTTAGCACGGCTATCCTGGTGAAATACAGGACTGGCCTCCTCCCAACAGCCCCCGGCTCTCCCTGCAGGAGCTCTTTTACCTGTGCCCACTCTCCAGTCCTTATAAGAAAACTACAGAAGATTTGGGCTCCTGTATGCTTCCCCCACTAACGTTGTTGTTTTTCTTGAATATCTCTGAGAAAACATTGAATATGGTTTGACTTTGTTTCATCATTCATTCCAGGCCAAACGTCCTGCGGCCTTATCTTTAACACGATTGTACTGCCAGTGTAACCTGCCCAACTCCAGAGTAACAACACAAAATATAGAGTTTTGAAGGTATTAAAATATTTTATACTTTACAAAGGGAAGCGGGGATTTGAGGACATGATGACAACATGAGGCCAAAGGTAGTTCACAAGTCAAAGTCAACTCTTCCTAGACGGGAAAGTGCTCCTTCTGGATTCTTCACAGGGACTATTATATTCCTAATCCAGCAGCACTGGGCACAGGGAAATAAAGAGCCATCTCCTGCACGGCCAGTTCTCCAGTGGTGTACCGGTCTTACTCTTCGTCCAAGTTACCCGTGGTTCAGATGAATGGAGACGGATATCCATGGGTAAGATTTCTACTTTTTTATCTCTGTGGGTCACCATAATATTAATGATAAAAATCTAATATTCATTGAGTGCTACTGTTCCTATTTTACTCCTTTGCCAGCATCTTATGAGATAAGGTGCTATTATTACTCACACTTAACAGATGAAGAAACCGGGTTTTAGAGAGGATATTAATTACAGTTCTCCAGAGAAACAGAACCTATAGGATAGATGTATGGATAGATAGATACATAGATGATAGATAAACAGATACATAGATACATGGATGGATGGATAGATGGATAGATAGATACATAGATGATAGATAAACAGATACATAGATACATGGATGGATAGATGGATGGATAGATAGATACATAGATGACAGATAAACAGATACATAGATACATGGATGGATGGATACATAGATGATAGATAAACAGATACATAGATACATGGATGGATGGATGGATAGATAGTTACATAGATGATAGATAAACAGATACATAGATACATGGATGATGGATGGATGGATGGATAGATAGATACATAGATGATAGGTAAACAATTACATAGATACATGGATGGATGGATGGATACATAGATAGATACATAGATAATAGATAAACAGATACATAGATACATGGATGGATGGATGGATGGATAGATAGATACATAGATGATAGATAAACAGATACATAGATACATGGATGGATGGATGGATGGATAGATACATAGATGATAGATAAACAGATACATAGATACATGGATGGATGGATGGATGGATAGATAGATACATAGATGATAGATAAACAGATACATAGATACATGGATGGATGGATGGATGGATACATAGATAGATACATAGATGATAGATAAACAGATACATAGATACATGGATGGATGGATGGATGGATAGATCAATACATACATAGACAAGAGCGGGGTTATTATAGAAACTAGCTCATGTAATTGCAGAGGCTGAGAAGCCCTACAACAGGTAGTCTGCAAGCTGGAGAACAGAGAAGTCGGTGGTATAACTCAGTCCAAGTCCCAAGGCCTCAGAACCAGTGAAGACAATGATGTGACTCTTAGTAAGAGGCCAAAGGCCTGAGAACCTGGGGGCTGCTAGTTCAAAAGTCCCAGAGTCAGAAGGCCAGAGACCCTGAAGTTCTGATGTCCAAGGCAGGAGAAGCTCCAGAAGAGAGAGCAAATCCACCTCTTCCCTGCCCTTTGATTCTCTCCAGGCCCCCTTTTCTCTCCAGCTGATCTGATGGCACCCACCCACACTGTAAGGGCAGATCTTCCTCTCTCAGTAGTCCACTGACTCGACTGTCGATCTTTCCCAGAAAAACCTCACAAACTTACCCAGAAATAATGCTTTACCAGATGTCTGGGGATCCCTTAACCTAGTTAAGTTGACACCTAAAATTAACCATCACAGAGAGGTAGTAATTTACCCAAGGTGAGACAGCTGGTAACCAGAAAAACCAGAACTCAACCCAGGTCTCTTTTACACCAGAGTTAGATTTAAAAATCACTGTAACTCACTGGAACAATGGCACCCATGGATTACATTCCAGGAGCATTTACTAGAGAATTCCAGCTTGGTATCTACAATTAAACAAGAAAAAGACTCAGTGCTTACGGCTATAAGTTTGACTCGACACACACTTATTAACATAAAATGATCTTAACCATTTCAGGAAAAAGCAGATCAACTCTGTGATATTCACTGACTTCCTACTCTATAAAAGGCACACAGCTAATTACCTCTAAATGGGGGAGGAGTGTCAAAGAGTAAGATGAGGTCCCTTTCTCAGGGTGTGTGCAGCTTAACAAGATAGACAAGCCCTTAACCACGCAATTCAAGGTGATATCATGAAAGGGATTGCAAAGATGGATGAGATTAATTGGAAAATTAACAATACAGAGTAAAAGTGCTAGAGTGATTCAGATGAGAAAGATTTCTTTCCAAGGAGGAGTAGTAAGGGAAGACGAGATCAGAGAGACAGGACTTCAAGTGGGAACTGGAGGAGGGATAGTGCTTGGTGAGGCTGGAGATTGCTAGAAAGTGGAAGGGGCATCCAACAGAAATGAGAATGCCTGCAGTGGGTGAGAGAGATTATCAGTGCCAGGCAGTAAAGGGCATAGCATGTTGGCAAGATCTTATGCGGCAAAAGCCTATGCATCTTTTTTTCTGATCATCAAAATTTGAATTATCCAAAAGAATACTGAACCAGGTAAAATATACATTATTTTTCATCTAAGAACCTTACTTTTGTAAGGTTTTTATCTTCAAATCAGTACACCAGGAGATTTTTTTTAAACATATCAGTTTCCTTCTGTATAAAATTGTCCATTTTGTTTTTAAAGACTAATAATTTGACTACATGGTTTTTCTTGATAATATTGTTTAAACAAACTTCTTCTAGTGTGTAAAAGTCAAATTCACGCAGATGGATCTTTCAGAAGTAGAAGTTATAAATATGTACAGATATTTATTTACATAATTTATTTACACACTGGGAAAATTAGCCTCATCGAGGGGGCTGGTTCTCTTCCCAGTGCATCAACTCTCTGTTCCTGTGTGTTTTTCTGATGTCTCTCACCCCACTGCAGGCCAGGCTGTTGGGGCATTGGTTTATAAGTGATGCCTTTGGATTCTTTGGCATTATTGATCTTCAAGAAATCATGGCTCTCCACTCAAAGTCAGCTTTAGCAAGTTCAGAGTGAATGTGTAAACCAGGAGTGTCAGAAAAACCTTGACCTTTTCTTACCTATGATACTGGAGATGAGGACCATGGAATGGGGATCTAAAAATGAGACAGAAGACTCTGCATCAGCTCTCCACACCCAGGCCTCCTCTGAGGCCTAAAAATATACGCATATGCAATCCACAACAATAGAGCAAAACTATAAATTAAAAGTATACATTTATTAAGCACCTATTATGGGCCAGACACTGTGCTAAAAGTTTACCTCCATGACTTCACTTGATCTTCATAACTACACTGTGAGAGAAGCCCTTGTGCTATATTCATCTTACAGGTGAAGTAATGCAGGATAAGGAAGATTAGGGTCCCCAAAGCCACACAGCCAATGGGAAGGCAGACCTGGGAGACCAGGTCAGGCCTCCTTGGCTCCAGTTTTGTGATCTACTACACCGTGCTTGATTGGAATGCAGAGTGAGCCTTGACAAGTAAAGCACAGTGACACACTGACACAGACTGGATTGTGTCTTCCCAAATTTTGTATGAAGTCCCAACCCCCAAGGTGACTATATTTGAAGATAGGGCCTTTAACGGATCATTCTAGTTAAATGAGGTCATAAGTGTGGGGCCCCAATCCTATAGGATTGGTGTCCTTGTAAGAAGAGGAGGAGACACCAGGGATGTATGCAAATAGAGAAAAGACCACGTGAGGACACAGCAAGAAGGCAGCCATCTGCAAGGCGAGGAGAGAGGCCTCAGGAGAAACCAAGTCTGCCAACACCTTGATCTTGGACTTACAGCCTCCAGAATTGTGAAAAAATAAATTTCTGTTGTTTATGCCACCAATTCTTTGGTATTTTTCATGGCAGTCCTAACAGACTAATACACATACCTTTTGCTATTTCACATTTGGCTTCTCTGTCTCAGCTGTGTCTGCCACAGCTACCCTTGATCCTGTCTTATGGGACTCGAAATCTGGAGTAGGAGGTTTCTAAACCAATGGGCTATTCCATTTGGTTACCGTGAAGACCTCTGTTGGAATACTCTTGGATCTCAGAATAAGCTGAAGATGATCTAGGGCAGTGCATTTCAAACTCCCTATGGTAAAGGACCAATATCCCCTATTCCTTTGTTGACAGATAGGTGATCCCATTGTGCATGTCTGGGTAGGTAGCTCCAGTCACAAGTAACTCACCAAGAAAGTGGAACAACATGCCGTTCCATAGTATTTCCCCATCAGATGCTTGGACTTCTCAGCCAAGCAGTGGCGTGCCCACAAATGTTTAGCTCCCGATTCTTAAGGGTGGGAGGAGTCCTGATTTGTAGCATTTGTCAATTTGCATGATAAAAATACCTCCCATTATAGCTGATTTCGAGCTACCACGGTGAAGTTACTGAGCTGCAAAAATGGGAAGAAATGCCCACGATCTCTCTGGCTCTGGCTCTCTCAACTGGTACCACCCACCTCCTGCACATCATTGTAGCAATGTGCAATGCTATAAAGTTTCTAAATACAGACTGTGGATTTCTGTACTTACCTCCTTGCAGAAGGCAGATCACACTTTGCATAACACTGACCTAAATTGCTTAAGCTCAAGAGTCCCCAGAGAGGCCCCCTAAAGTCCATTAGCTCACTATTTTATTAGATAAAATTCTGGACAATAAAGTTCATGCAATGCCCATGTAATGCACAGCAACAGAGCAAAACCTTAAGGTAACAGTCCACATTTATTGAGCACTTTCAGAAATGGCCCATTTAATCATAATTATCTATGAAAAACAGCAGGAGCTCAGTTCTGGTCTTCTCTCCTTTGTTTCTTCCTTCCCTCTAGAAGTATTATCTTAATGGCCTTCTCCTATGTCCTCTTTTACATTTTCCCTTCTCTTGTTCTCCCTTCTCTAAAGGATTGTTCTTCCAGTTCCTTTGCCTCTCTTCAACAACATAGTCAAGCACAAGCTTCCCATTGGTCCGCTTTCTTTCTCCTACAATTTAGCTTTATTGTGAGAATGTATCCTACTCTTTGTTATAAGGAGCAATGAGGGGATAAGCCCACTCAAGCAACTCAAGGGTAAAACCCAAAGCAGGCAACAGTTTTAAGGGCCTGTGGGATTAAAGGCAGATAATGGAGTGTTACTTTAGCCCTCTTTATCCTTGCTTTCCCAGAACCAATGCTGCTTTGTTCTGTTTTCTTTTTTCCAAACAGAGCCAGTCATCAGGAGCATAGCCATGCCCTTAGCTTACAGAAAAGGGATCAACAGCGACCAGAGTGGGGAGTGACCTACGCTGACATCCCGACAAGAGGTAATTAGAGCTGACCTTGGGAGGTGGCCATGAGAATAGAAACAAAAACACAAATACAAGCCATAAAGCCACACGTGAAAGTAAAATCAACAAGATTGGGCCACTGATTAGTGATGCAACAGCAAGGGCAAGGGAGGAATATGGCACACAAGGGTTCAGTGCTGACGGCAGCCAGAAGAGTCATCCTGGAGCTCAGCTTCAACTGAGTTACTCAAACGAGAAAAAGCCTTGCATGGCTGCAAGCCCACTGTACATACAGTAAAGCCCAAGTTCCTATGTAATGACTGCCACCATTTTACATCAATTCGTCTTCAACCTTGGACTCATTCATTCATTCAGCAAACATTTATTGAACAGCTACTATGTAATATGCTGGATCAGGGGATTAAAAATGAGGAAAAAGCCCAGTTCCTGAGTTTGAGGAGTTCAAGAGCCTGAAAGGGGTATCCTCCAAATAAATCAATGCATACATGCTCAGCCTTTGTTCACAATGTTCTCTTCATCTGAAATCCCTATTGTTTATTGAGTGTCCTCTACACGCCAACGACTGCTCTTGGCCCTGGGCACCCGGTTGAGTTACTTCTGCTCATTTCCTAACCAGAGCTGTAGATATATTGATATATTTGTCTGCAGAGAGTGCTGAGGCCACAGGGATCACAAAAAGGAGAAGAGAGCCAACACCAGACAATTGGAGTAATGCTTCTATTTCAAGGGTTGGGAAAAGGGAGAAGAGCCAGAAGTGATCAGAAGAATAACCAGAGAGGGAAGAGAAAAACCAATCATAGAAGCTGTGAAGTAGAGAGTTTTAAGAATAAAAGAGAATGTGTTCTGTGTTCAGTGCAACACAGAGGCTAAGAGAGAGAAGGCTGAGGAAGTCCCCACACTCTTACTCATTTCTGTTGATAGATAGGAAAGATTAATGAATAAACTGATGGAAGAAAAGCTGAAGATGCACAACAGAGCAATGGGTGCTTTATAAAGAATGGAGCAGGACTTAGGAAGGTACAGGATTCATGGGCAGGAGTGGAAAGGTTGGCCCTGGAAAGAAGAGAGAGGCTTCTTCCCCCAAAATTAGAAGAAAAAGATAGACAAATATGCAGACATGAATTCAGGGCAGTCATAGAGACCCCATGAAGGGTTTGCAGTCAGCCCCATGAGTGAATCCCAGCTCTGCCACTTACTTTCTGTAATCGGGCAAGTCATTCAGACCCTCTGAGCCTCCGTTTCTTTATCTACAAAGAGGATATGATAATGCCCTTCTCACAAGGGAGTTGAGAGTTTAAGTAAGAAAATGTATGTGCAACCAGCTTCCCCTTTGCCTTACCAGCACGTATGGGGTCACCAAAATAAATTCTACTGTCCCTTTCCCCCTCTTTACTCACACTGTGGTACTCCACAAAGTGCTCTCAGAAAAGAGCTCACAAGAGAGCCCACCCCACTGCCCTCTGTGGGTCAGCCAAGCCTCTGCAGTCACAAAACTATCGCAGCTGAGGTCCTCGAACAAACAAGATGCCAAATCCAAACAATGCCATCATGTCCTACAGAGTTTTCCCAAAGCAGCCTTTTCTGTTTTTACTTAAACCTTTCCCCAACAGCCCACCCTCTACAAATCTCAGCTAGGGCCTGGATTGAGACCTGAGTGACAAGGACCATCCTATACCTAGCATTATTCCCTCCCTCCCATGACCGGCTTGCAGTCAAGCTCCTAGGAGGCTCTCCATCCTTCATATGAACACAGTTTCGGTAGGCCTACATCATTAATTTGCTAGGTACCTCCTGATATACATCAGTCTCAATCTAGGCTAGCATGGAACCTGGCACACAGCAGAGACTCAAGAAAAGTGAATCCAGCCTCATGGTTTTATTTATACTTTTGATTTGGGATGTCCCTTCTCCCATTCTCAGTCATAGCTGAGTTTTATCAAGGTGCACAAAGATCTGGTTATACTGTAGAGTACTGAGCTGGTAAATTTTTAGCAACCAGCCCTCTGGGAGAAAACACCTGATTTCGTAGCATTTGCTAATTTCCATGGTGTAAACACTCTCACCATGGCCAATTTCAATCTACCAACATGATTTCAACCATCTTGCAAAGTTCCTGAAAATGTAACAGTCAGTTCTTCCAAGCTTGTATGAGTGTTCTCTAACACCCAACTCCACAGGTTACCTGGAAATCCTGACTAGCAGCTTTTGAAGTGGCTCTGAAGTTTGTGTCCATTTAATAAAGCCCTAGCCACATTCAGCTACTGCTTTGTAAAGACAACATCCCACTCCAACTACACTGCGATGGGAATGAACTCCAAGGGCATCAAGTCTCATTTAGATATCTTCACTATTTTCATGTGGTTTGAGAAAGGATTATATTTAAATGGCATTTTGGCATTTTGAGAGAAACAGACACGCCCTGACGGGTAAAATCTCAGGGATGATCACTGAACAAAAACACTGTCACCAAGTAAGTAAATAGTGACAAGTTTATAAGATGCTGTTGGCAGTAGCTGGATTTCTCAGTGCTGAAAGCTTGAGTTGGGCATGGTGGGAGCGGCTGGTTAGCCATTTGTCAGGCTAAGTCAAAACAGCCCTCCAGCTACAGCACAGACGGCAGACTGCAGCTCATCAGCATTTTATTTATGACTCTTAATTAGCAAGCAAAAAAGGAGGGAAGAAGTTCCCAGCTTGGGATATACATACTTATACATATATATTTTTTCCCATAAATTATCTTTGTCAAAATAATTTAAATCCCCACAACCCCAAGAGGTAGGCATTATAATTTACATTTTATCAATAGAAAACTCCATCCTAGAAGGTAAGTGTAATTTTCCTAATTTTACCAATGAAGGTTTAGAGGAGCCAAGTGATTTCTTCCAAGGTAACACAGCTAGAACATGGCAAAGCTGGGAGTTGAACTTGTCTTTAGATTCTAATGCAAAAGCTCTTTCGATCATATCATGGTTGGCTCTTATCTGGCATGTCAGAGTAATAGTCCATTCACTTGGGTTAAAAGAGCATTGGTTACCAAACTAATTACATTTGTGAATAAACTCCTGGTTCTTATGGTTAGAATTGTATCTTTGTGTTTGTTTTTTTGTTTGTTTGATTTTGAGAGAGTCTCCCTCTGTCGCCTAGTGGCGCAATCTTGGCTCACTGCAACCACCGTCTCCTAAGTTCAAGCAATTCTCGTGCCTCCGTCTCCCAAGTAGCTGGGACTACAGACCTGCAACACTACGCCTGGCTAATTTTTTTATTTTTAGTAAAGACGGGGTTTCACCACATGGGCCAGGCTGGTCTTAAATTCCTGACCTCAAGTGACTCGCCCACCCTGGCCTCCCAAAGTGCTGGGATTTCAGGCACGAGCCACTGAGACCGGCCTAGAATCGTATCTTTGGAAAGAGAGAAGTTATTGAGAGAGTGTGGAACACAGTACGACTGAGTGACACAGGATGACTCCTTGCTTGCTTTTGAGGAACCTGGATCCTTACTTTGTGACTGACAGAGCCAGTCACAGGGAAGGGAATAAAGATCAGATCCCCACAGCCCAGGAGTCTGAAGTGACTCTGCTGTATGGAGAAGGACTCTGAGCTACTGGGCCTTTGAGTGACTGTGAGGTGTAAGAAGCATCAGAAGCATGAGAAGGGCTGGCAACTCTAAACACATCCAATTGCTTCCATCAGCCATCTGTTTAGATGGCATTTAGAGAGCGCTACAACTGATTACTGCTGATCAGTGATTTGGAGGAAAATAACCTGATATTTACATAATATTTAAAAATCTAATTTTTAATATTAAGACATAAGTCATCTTTAATACATTTTTTTGTTTCTTAACTTCTGTGAATCTCAAAGGATAAAGTATTTATATTATTCCCAAGGGTTGTCCCAGGTTTTATTGAAGAATGAACTGAAAGACAGCAACTTCTGGGCCCTTGAGGAGGTGTGGTCAGTTCTACAGAGGTCACAAGTATTTCTGGTTCTTCGTTCTTTCCAGAGCCAGGGAAAGACTGCACTTCTCCATCCTCTTGTAGTTAAGCATGGCCATGCGGCTGACTTTGGCTAATGAACTATCTGTTGTAATGTGCATTACTTCAGGGTGGAAGAGTTAGTTAAGAGTTAGTGAACAATTATCCGTGCCAGCTTCCCCTGCCGCAGTGATCCGGAGTTAGTGAACAATTATCCGTGCCAGCTTCCCCTGCCGCAGTGATCCGGCAGCACGCACTGAGATGACAGACTGTCTGTCAACTGGGTCCCTGAGCCACTCTGTCAAGTGGAATCTCAACTAAGTTTTGGAGGCTGTTGTTACCACTGCATAACTTCACCTAACCTACTAGGAAAGAAGATTAGTTTGGTAGAGGAGGTTAACACACATTACATCTGATCTTTCATTTGCCAAAATAAGTCACATGACCATGCTTAATTTCAAGGGGGCAGAGATGAAAAGTAAAGAATAAGAAGTTAAAGGCTAAAAACTCCCAGACATCTTGAATCCCATGGAAAACCTGGAATTCCAAGTCCCTGAAAAATTCGTGTCTGGGGTGCTGTTCTTCTTGAAGTGCACAAGAGAAGGTTAAAGTTGGAAAATCAGTCAAAATGAATTTATACCTTCAGGTATAGATGACCAGAAAGGATCTAGACTCCTTGGAACTCAATACGAAATCTCCTGAGCTGAACATGAAATTGAGATTGGGTCAAATCAATTTAGCAAATACCCATTGAGTGCCTATTCCTTGTACCAAACAATGCTGTGTTAGACATTGCAGGAAATGCTTTGGAGTATAGAAGCCCTTTCTTTCTTTCAAGGAACTTATGATCTCATTAGTGAGCTCAAACTCAACACCAGAGAGAACCACATAATAGAAGTGTTAAACAAAAGATTCAAATACTGGTAAATAGGGAGCACCTAGTGACAAAATTCACCAAATATGGAAATCCCTATCTATGTGTTGAAGGGGCTCAGTCGCCTCTGAAAACTAACCATAGTTTGCCCCTTGCTTCCTCCTCACACCTGCAGTTAATACACTCTTGTCAGTGGCTTATGGCTGAGCCTGACTACAAGTGCTACAAGTGGAAGAGATAGAGGGGATGTTCAGGCTCTCAAGAAAAATAGCTGAAGAAGAAAAAGCTCCTCAAGTTCTTGGTGGCTCAATTGGAAGTAGCCAACAGCAAATAAGCTGCCTCGTGGGGCCTGCCTGGTTTTGCCACATGCCCTCAGCATAATAGTGAAAGGACTAGAGGAAGGCCAAGGCCACGGCCAAGGAAATGCAGCATCTGGCAGCTATCTGGCTGTCATACCCCATGTGCCCCCCTTGCCCTGCTCCAGATGGCTTGGCTGCATCAACCAGGGATGCTGCCAGTGCATTGGGCAACAGGTGAGGAGCTCATTGCTGCATATGTCATGGCGCCTAGAAGTAGCACCAAGAGGTAGCACTCGAGAATCTGTTTTTGGATTAAAATGCAAGCTTGAGATCTTATTAAGTAAAACTTGATTATAATGAGGAGACTGGTATCTAATTCATCCACTGCCCTCCCTCAGCCTAATCCAAACCAAGCTGTGCTATGTGGCATCATGGTTCAAATGAAGGATCTATACCTCTTTCCATGAGTTTCTGGAATCATTGAAGATTGTCAATTATCACCCTTAAGTGTATTCTCCAAGCTTCATGACTGCTTTATTGTAAAGAAGAAAAGAAGTTCCTTTCTTTCTTTCTAGAGTCTGAGCAACCCACCAGGGTAGTACCCTGACACCAGGACATCCAGCATCGCCGAGACTTCCTTTGTATGGGGAAAGGGGCAATACATCAAAATTGGTGTCTACCACATCCACAGTCCTCCTGAAGGAACAACCATGCCCACAGCTCAGACTGGGAACAGCCCTGCACAGGTCTAAAAGTGACTCAAGTGTGGCCAAGCAGAGACTAACTCATCCCCTGGGAGGTGGCCAGGCCTCCAAAGCTCTGTCCAAATAGGGAGAATGCAATTAACTCAGCCAATGAGTCTCTCTTCCCTTCCTCCTTCCCTTCCCCCCCGCCACTTCCCTCAGAATTAACCAGCAAATACAGGTAAAATAGTCACTGAATTGTTAGTGGGACCAGAAGCTAAAAAGAAGTACCCAGAGAACAAGTGCCATGTAGGAAAGCCATGGGACAGAGGGTATGAGGGTGTCAAGGTCAAGAAAGAAACTAAGCTTAAGAAACAGCACACAACACAGAGTTGAAGGCGAGGCCAAGCAGCAGTTGTGTACACAGAGGCCAACTCCCTGTGCTGGATAGGATGGGGTTAGGTCCACTGCTGAGCTGTGCTGGATCTCAGACTGTTGCTGAGCCCAACTCCAGCCTCCTGTGGCCTTTTGCATACCAGTTTCCCATGGGAGTCCTGTCTCTATATCTTGCCAATAACCCCCATCAATCACCAAGGTCACCTCAGTGTATTCCAGCTCTTGCCCTCATACTTCCTAACATGATGAGGGCCAGTTTCCACGGATAGCTGGACACTGGCCAGGCTAGACCGGCCCTGATGCCCCTTCATCCATGTCACCAGGTGCTTTTCATACCAGGCACATGACACCTAGCACGGAAGGTTAATGCTCCTTATTGTTCAGGGTTTGATGCGGTCTCAACAGCTATTTGTTCTGTAAAATATTTTTAGCATGAGATTTCTATGTGTATGGGGGGGACCTGGAGGAATAGTTAGCAAAGAAGAGAATTATCCTAGCAGGCGACTGTGTCACATTCTTGATGATGTGCTCAGTGCCCTGCACACATACATGCTCAAAAAATAATTGTCAATAATGCCATCTTCATCCCACCTTCCTGTGTTTATAAAAAACAAGTACGGGGAATTGAAAATGAGGTCTCAGGGGATCCCAGGCAATTGAAACTCTTCCTTCCTCCCTCAGGGAGTGAACCAGAGAACACGTAAGTGCACTCCTGTGGTCTTCATAGGAAGATATTACACAGGGCAACAGATTTCAGGTAGGAAAAGAAAAAGAAAAACCTTTTCAAATCCATTTAAAACAAACCATGCAGCTGTTTCCTGAACTCTTCCAGAAGAACTGAAATACAAAATACTACATCTTCTCTCCTTCACCTCCCCCCACCTCCACCCTCCAAACTGGCTTTCAGGTGACGCAATGATGAGACCTCTGCGGTGAGCTCTCATCTGGAGGGATGCAGCAAGACGACGGAGCATGGGGTGCTGCCACCTCTTGGATGTTCACGGCCAAAGCAAGTCTCTGTCCCAGAAAGGATGTATTTCGGTGATATTATGAAATGTTAACGGGCAATCTGTTCTGAAATAATTGCTCAGTGTGTTGGCCTCCTTTTCCGTTTTAGAATTTCAAAGGCATTGCAGGCCGAAAGCAGTGCCAGCCTGTTAGTGGTACCTACACTGATTAAATCCAGCCCATCATAACCACAGTTACACAAAAGCTCTTTTTCCCAATTAATGAAATGCAATTAATGGTATCATTGAAAAACTCCTGCCACTTCAATTTAGAGCTATTTAGAGCTTCAATTTAGAACTGTGTGCATATTTTAAGAACATGTATTTTTTTTTTAGCTGACATGATTAACAGCACCTAATTTCTGGGATACGCCCAAGTTTCGCTAGGGAAAAAAAGAATGTTTACCAGAAACATACTAATAATGGCCTCCTTTCCCTTCCTTTCCTAAATACACACACACACACACACACACACACACACACACACACACACACACACACACACACACGAAGGCTCACACACATGCAACCCAGTTCAATTCCAGTTATTCAACTGTTACAATGTCTCCCTCCCTTGTGGAAAACCTGATACGCTTATGTTGGAAATATCTAGGGTGTTCTGATGTTGGATACAAATTCCAAGTCCTTTATTGCATGATGGTCCTTTTGAAATATTTATATTGATCAGCCCAGTTCCTGAGAGGAAATAGGTTGTTTCTCTTATTCTCCCAGGTATAGGTCATTTGAGCAGTTGGGCTGTCATTTTTTTAATCTCCACATTTCCCTAAGGATAGTGAGAGGATGATTTAAACGGCAACATTAGCTGCTTTAGGCTAGATTTTCAAAGCTACACCAGGGGAGTTAAAAGCCCAAATCCTGTTATTGTTACAGGATTAATGCACAGAAATCCCAGAATACCACTTTGGAAATGTAGCCAAGAAATATTATTTTAATGTACTGTATACTATTTTTAGACTCAGATATAGCCCAATTATCACCTGGTATATCAAAACTGAGACAAGACTGATACCAAATCCAAAATTCTAACAATGTTTTTGGTGTGTTTTTAACCCCTTAGAAATATGGATATTTGGAGGGAAAAGGTAAAAGATAAAACCACAGCAGCTACCTCCTACCTGCTTGGTTGCTATAGAGGCTGCTTCTTAGAGTACTGGTTCTATAGAATATTTTAGCATGGTTTTCCCCTCCCCCACCCAGGGGAGGCAGGTGGTAGGAAAAGGAGGTATTGAATCAGAGGGACAGCTTGACCATACTGCAAAAAGCTACAAATCAACCGCAGCACACTCATGATTTCAAGGCAGCAAGTCAGGGTTCCTTTCTTCAGTCATTTTTATTTCGGCTTTTACACATCTTAGATTGTTGCTCAAAAATAACCAGCTGCAAAAGGTCTTCCAGTTGCTTCCAAGCTGCCCTGTGGACATCAACCAAAATTTATTGATTCTTTACATCCCTGCTGTTGGGTTTTATTAAACTGGGCTTGTCTTTCCTTTTGGCCCCTGAGTAATTGCATAGATCGGAGATGGCCAAATCACTGTCTCTAGGCTACACCTAGTCTGTGAGAACACCTGCCTTTCTGTTAGTCAAGAACTACTATGACAGTAGTTCCTCTCACTGACTTTCAAGATTCCAGAGTATCTTCCATTATCTCAAAAGTTATTGTGTCATCCTAAAAAGGACAAACATGTTTGCACAAATCTGTTTCTGTGTGGAGTAAGTTAGGAGGGGGCGTATTCCCACTTCAATAAACTCACGGTTTCACTATGTCATCAAGGAGGGTTTCACTTGGAAGTCCCCCTGTGTTTGGTCACCATGGACTCACAGATCACAGAGCAGTCCCAGCAGACAGAAATGAACCCTTTTTGAACCACCAGCAACCAGGAGTTCTGACCTTGCTTTTCAGAGTAGTCGTGAGAAGGATTAAGTAACATTTTAAGAAGCTCTTACCACAGCACTTGGCACCTTGTAGGCTTCCCTGAGTTACGAAGGCAGCACAAACAATTTTTAAAATTCTTTTATATGTATGTGTATTTTTCAATTTGCAAAATTACTTTTGTACATGATCTCACCAGCAATACAATGATGAGCCTTGCTGACGCCTATGGCAGGTACTCAATGTGCGTTTAACGTGGAGCTGACTCAAATTACATGTCAGCTTTTCCCGTGTAGTTTGTACATAGAGTTTGGGCTATAAATAGGACTGGAATGAAATTCTCCATTTCAGTTTCTGGGGCATTATCTATACCATAACCACTGTTTGTCTGTATTTGTTCGCATTATCTATATCCTCACCACTATTCATCTGTATTTATTCATCTCTGAAATAGAAGTTATTGAATCCTAGACATTCAAAAACCAGAAGAGTATTCTTAGTTACATATTTTAAAATTATAAAAATAGATTACTAATGCATGAGAATTGTTACATTCTTATAATAATATATAAGATACCATTTTTATATCTAATAATATAAATACCAATTACTTCTAACATCTACTATTGGTATAACATGATAAATTAGACACTACTATATATATCTTTTATGAACAGCTTCCTCCTCTCAAGAAATACTCATCGAAGAACTACTAGAATGCTGTATACACCTATATTTTACCAAGAATAAAAACTTACTGGCACCTAGCACAGTAGCATACCTAATATTTTATACTTTCACATCATAGTCATGGAATAAATGCATACACGAATGGAGACTATGAATCACTAAAGATAAATGTCAGTGTCAGTACGTGCAAGTACTAAAGTCTGAGAACTTGTTGCCCCATCTGTGAAATGAGAGGACTAACGCTGCACTGGAGGATCATGATAAGGACAAGTGCGACAATATACGTCTGATGATGGTAGGAAGCTTCTAAAGTGGCTCCCAATGATCCTTGCCTCCTGGTTTTCATGCCCTGGGTAAGCCCCTGCCCTTAAATGTGAACTGGTGACATGCATCTACAAATAGAATATGGCAAAGGTGATGAGATGTCACTTCTGTGATTAGGTTACAAAAGACTGTGACTTCATTTGGGCTGGTGCTCTCTCTTGGGACTGAAGGAGACCTCCAACCAACAGCCTGTGAAAAACTGGGGTGTTAGTCTAATAGCCCTCAAAGAATTGAATAATGCAAAATACCTCATGATTGAAAGCAAATCCTCCCCTAGTCTAGCTTGGAGATGACTACAGCCCTGGGTAATATCTTGAGAGGGACCTTGAAGCAGAAGACTCAGTCAAGCCATGCCAGGACTCCTGACCCACAGACATTGGGACATAATAAATGTTTTAAGGCACTAAATTTTGGATAATTTGTTATGCAGCGGTGGGTAACTAATACAAGGACCTACTGCAACATGTGCATTTTAAAGTGTATAATAGAGAAGCCATAGTATTTTACAGTGGGGTTATAAATTATAGTGGGCTTATCTACAAGACTAGAGGTTTTTCATGCTAGCACAGTGAATCATAAAGCCTCTCCCTTACTAGTGAGAAGAGCCAACCAGTTAGTCAGTGGAAAGGAATGACTAGATCCATTCTGGTGGTGATCTTCTCAGCTAATACCAGGGGCTAGTCCTGTGCAGCAACCAGCACTAAACCACAGGGATGAAGGAATGTCTTCATATACAACTGATGGGCACAGATGCAGTTGAATTCATCCTTGTTGAGCAGGGGTTGTAATGGCAGTGGTCTCCTGGAACCATTTCTGTGAAACACTGGGACACATGGTTGTTTAGTGTGAACCCTGGCCTTGCAGAAATTAAATGATTCTCTCAGCAGTCCTTTTTTGAACTGCTCCCATTGCCTGCTGTAGACAGTTGGCTCTTAATCCATTTTACAGAAGCACTTTCTGTTCCTTGGATAAAAGGAAGTACATAAATTTCAAGTGCCATATTACCATACATGCATGGTTCTGTTTGGGCACAAGCACGTTGTTCTTGTCATAAATTCTGACTCAGAATGAGAGCTCAGGATTTACCATCTCACTCTTTATAGTTACAAGACCGACTAAACTGATTACAAGAAGAAATATGTAAGCTTTGAAACTGTTCACACCAGTGATGTGGCTCAGTAGCTTGTAAAAGTGGCAAATAACAGCAAGCCAAAAGAAGGATATTTCAGGAAAGACAGAGCTCTTAAAAACACAGGGTTGGTCGTGTTCACAACCCAGAAGCTGTTGTTGCTCTTTGGAGCCTGGGATACTTTTTCCACTGCCTATTATTGGACAATGGTCCTTGGAAACATGGGTTTACTCCACTGTAAGTCCTTCCTCCAACACACCAAAGTTTCTAGGACCTCTCTCAGGGGGCTGACACTGCAGTTAAGTGAGGGGCAGTCAGCCTGGAAGATGGAATGGAATGTTCTTATGTCTTCTAAGGCTTCAGCTCTTGAATGTGTGTGCGCACTGTGGTGTGTGTGGAAATGTTGTTTTGATGTGGTTGTTTTGGACAGTCGAGAGTGAGCCAGAGCCCCATAACAGACTTCTGTCCTTGTCCAGTACTTGAGGCAGGATAGTGCAGCCATTAGAATGGAAGGCAATGTAAGCAGATCATAAGGATATGAATCCCAGGCTCACTATTTGCTAGCTGTGAGACCTTTAAACCTCAGTTTCCTCATGAAAAATAGAAATATTACCTCTCTCATAAGATTAAGATAAAGATTAAACGTGATAATCTATATAATTAATATTGTGCCTGATACATAGTAAACATAATGTAAATGTTAATGTTTATAATAATCTTGTTTTTTATGTTGTTAATCCTCTTCGCATGTGTCAAACTGTTACCTCTTTGAAGACTTTAGCTGTGGGTTTTTATATGGTTGGACATTTTTCAGTAATTTTTTAGTGAGTTTACCTAGGCTGAAAACACCCCTGCCAAGCAGTCCTGAGAATGCCCTCTTCTCTACATTTCCTCTTCTGGTAATCTCATCCCCTCACGACTTTAAATACCATCTGCTTTCTGACAACTCCCAAATTTCTATCTCCAGCACGAATCCCTTCCTGAACTTCTGATTCTGGTCTCTAACTGTCTCCTTGACATCTTCATCAGGAGGATGTCTAATGTGTCTCAGACTCAACTCCTCCAATATAGTACTCCTGACATTCCCTCCAAAGCCCGGTCTCACCCATAGTTCGCATATCATTCCAGATGCCCAGGCCAAAACCTTGGAATCATTCTTGCCTCCTATTTTTCTTTCATAACCTATATCCAATTCATCAGGAAGTTCTATTGGTTCTAGCTTCAAAATATATCCTGAATCTGACCATTTCCTACCACTGCCACATAATCTCTCTGATCTAAATCATCACCATCTCCCACTTCTAATAGTTTTCTTTTAAAAATAACAGTGTTTTCAAATAATTCTAACTATATAATCAGATGCTTTTGAGGGTAAGTTCTGTCACCCCAATCAGCATACAACTCTTTGAGTCAGGAAATCAACATTGATACATTACTATCGAATCCCATTCAAATGTTGCTAATCGTCCCTAAAATGTCTCTTTTCCCTCTGTAGTTCAGGAGTTTTTCAAGAACGCATCACAGTTAGCTGTTAGCTCTCTCTCTCTTTTTTTTTTTTTTTTTGACGTTGTCTCGCTCTGTCACCCAGGCTGGAGTGCAGTGGTGCAATCTCGGTTTACCTCCACCTTGCAGTGGTGCAACCTCCACCTTCCAGGTTCAAGTGATTCTCCTGCCTGAGCCTCCCAAATAGTAGCTGTGATTACAGGCGCAAGCCACCATGCCTGACTAATTTTTTGTATTTTTAGTAGAAACAGAGCTTCACCATGTTAGCCAAGATGGTCTTCATCTCCTGACCTTGTGATCCTCCCGCCTCAGCCTCCCAAAGTGCTGGGATTACAGGCCTGAGCCACCACGCCTAGCCCAAGCTGTTACATCTCTTCAGAGTCCATTGATCTGGAAGAATTTCTCAGTCTTCCCCCATCTTCCATGCACTTAACGCAGCAGGATGTGTTCCATTCTGTAGAATGACCCCTGTAGAATGACAGCTCCTTATTATCAAACTTAGGCACTTCATCCATGGCAAGAATTCCACAGAAACAATGCCATTCTCTTCTCGGTGCATCATGTCATAAGTGACACAATGTCAACCTATCCCACCTTGGTCTCCTGGTCATACTGATGTCTGCCAGCTTTCTCCACTTAAATTCACCATTTTCTTCTTTGTAATTGATTTATGTTTTATGGGAATGTGTTTTCAGAATACGTCAAAATATCCTGTTCCTCATGACACCTTCACCTATCAGCATTAGCATCCATCCTGTCAGACTTCATTGATGACTTTAGCCCAAATCAACCACATCTGTGAAAATTGCCAAACACTGACTATTTCCATTATTGTTTACACATTTATTAGTTGACATTTTATAGTAAAATCAAGCTTTCCCTTTTTATTCATTTATTCATTTACATCAGAATAGATTCACAGATTTCTATTTTATTCAGTGAGTTGTAGCCTATTATGATTCTTTAATGCAAAAATTCTCCCTGATTTGACCAATAGGAGCTCCCGTGTCCTTCTGAAATATTCCCACCATTCACTGAGCCTTTCCCTATTGTCCAGCACAAGATGTTGCAGACTCATCTTATACTTTCCAAGTCCTCCGACTCCCACCTTCACCAACCTAGAATCAGCCATTGGACATTACTCCAAGGAGCCTCGGTATCTTCTAGTGAAAGATGGTTTTTAGAAACCAATGTTGGGGTACTCACTGTGCTAATTGTTATGGTGGTGTTATCCCTTCTAAGCCCTCTCAGTGAACAGAGCTTAGACATGATGTGTATATGCATGGCACAGACTTAAACATCTGTAATTAGATAGCTAGCTAGACAGACAGATAGATCATCATTCTATGTTCATACTGACACCGCCAATTCCAGTCCAACTTCAGAGTTCCTTCTAGGCTTCCTCATTTTGGTGTTTATAAATTCCTTCACCAGCAGTGAAAAACTTGGTTCCCATTATTCTTATTATATTAACATATATTCACCACCAATTTACTAATGTGCTCAATGTAACCACCTCCCTCTCCTACCACCACCCACCATGCTGGCTGTCTCTTCCACCTGCCACCTTCACACCACCCCTTCAACTGCTGACCCACAGCCTATAGCTGCCCAACCCCAGCCTATGTCTCTTCATGGCTGCCCAAGCCCTTCATTGCCTCACATTTTCAGCTGCCAGGCTGTATCCTCCATGGGGAGGGGAACAGGAAGGAAAAGGAGTAGCAATATCAGCTCTGCCCCTAGAGTTTATCCTCACTCAGGAGTCAGAATGATTCTGATGAAATATAAGTTCAATTGCTTCTCTGTTCAGAACCTTCCATGACTTTCCATTTCACTCAGAGCAAAATCTGACACTCTGACAATGCCTGGAGGGTCCAACATGATCTGGGACTTGTTACTTCACTGAGTTTGTCTCCAACCATCTTCCCCCTCACTCTGCTTCAGCTACACTGTCCTTACTATCCTTAAAATACACCTGTCATGCTCCCACCTAAGGGCCTTCTACTTGCTTCTCTCTACCTGGATTACTTCTCCCTACATAGCTGCATGGCTGACTGCCTTACCTCTTTCAAATTTTTGTTCAAATACTACCCCAATGAGACCTACCCTAATCGTACTTTAAAAAATTGTGATCCTTCCATGTACACCTGATCCCTCTTATCCTACTCTGTGTTTTCCATTTGCCATTGCATTTACCATTTTCTAACATGCTATATAATTTATTTAAGCATTATGTTTACCATTTATCATCCGTCCTCACTACCACTAGAATGCAAGGTCCTTTGGAGCAAGGAGCTTTTTTCACTGATGCATCCCAAGCACCTAGAAAAGCAACTGTCATGTAGTAGAAACTCGATAGATAATTGTTGCATAAATAATTAATTAACATGAGCATTATTATTTTTATTACGCTTATGAGAAGAGGCCAAAATAACTCCTTAACTCACAGAGATTAAAATAACTTGCCCAAGGTCTTATAACTATTAAGTCATTCCTGAAGTCCCATCCCAAAACTATTTAATTTCTAAGCCATTTGATATTTGAATAAGTATTAACTTGATTAATTAACTCAGAAAGGGCATTTTCAAGGCCTAACTTAGAGCCAAAGAACATCCTAAAAACTATGACAAGATTACTTACTGTGTATCGAATATTGTTATGTCCTCAAAAGAAAAACTTTGCTTTGTCACATGTTAAGAAGCAGTTAGAAAGAAGTTCTTGAGAAGTTTGCAAAATCTGAGTCACTGAGATCATCAACAAGATTTATTCTATACTTTATAATAATTCTACTTGCCATATTGGGTCAGGCCAAAACCATTGGTTAATGAAGCACCTCCTTAAGAACAAATGGCTTTCCATTCCCCTCTATAAATAAGTTCCCAAGTACATGAGTTTTGCACACAAAGATGTTAATCATAGCATCGTTTATTACAGTAAAATGTTAAAAGCAACAAAATATGTGCCATGTAGAGATGGGTAAGTAAACTGTGGCATATGCTCCTGTCAGGTACTACATCTGTATTTGTGGCCTTCCAACTAAACATAATGTCAGATCCAATCAGATTAACTTATAACAACAGATAATATTTATTGAATACTTATTATGTGCCAGGCACTGTTTCCAATAATGTATATGTCTTATCTCTTTTAACCCTCACAAGAATCCCACAGACAGGCCCTGCCCATGCATGTGCATGCACACTCCACTGCCCTGCTCCCACCAGTGCACACACACATGCAAGGACCCTGCTGCCGTGCCCCAGTGAAGCACTTTTGCCAGCATCCCCCAAGAGATTGTATTGCCAGCAGGCTGGGAACACCTCAGCCCCTCCAGTGCAGCAGGTACTTAACCTTGAAGTGCCAGAGAATAAAGCTGTTGGCCTGCTACCAGCTGTCTAGGATTACAGCACACAGCCCAGTTGTGCTGAGCTGAGCTGAGCTGTGGCCTCCTGAAATCTTCCAGCAATGAAGCCAGTTAACTGAATCCAATTTATACCAGTCAGACCCTCAAGGGCATTAAAGAAAGCAAAAAACCCCATCCAAAGCACAATAACTTCAAAGATTAAAGGAACGTCAACCCACATAGATGAGAAAGAACCAGTGCAAGAACTCTGGCAACTCTAAAAGCCAAAGTGTCTTATTATTTCCAAATGACATCATTTGCTCCCCAGCAATGGTTTTTAATCATACTGAAATGACTTAAGTGATAAACAAGGAATTCAGAATCTGGATAGCAGCAAAGATCATCAAGATTCAGGAGAAAGCCAAAATCCAATCCAAGGAATCCAATAAAATGATATAAGATCTAAAAGACAAAATAGCCATTTTAAGAAAGAAGCAAACTTACCTGATATATCTGAAAAACTCACTTCAAGAATTTCATAATAAAATCAGAAGAATAGACAGAATAGACCGAGCTGAAGAAAGAATCTCAGAGCTTGAAGACTGGTTCTTTAAAAAAAAAAAAAAAAAAAAAAAAAAAAAAAAAAAAAAAAAAAAAAAAAAAAAAAAAAAAAAAAAAAAAAAAAAAAAAAAAAAAAAAAAAAAAAAGATTTAATATAAAATAAAAAAATAAAAAAAAAAAA